>ML780312.1:878191-895250 GCA_009831015.1 Picea engelmannii | reverse complement strand
CCCCCCCTACAAAGTAGCCTTGTCCTCAAGGATGGAGATGAGGAAATTGGTGGAGAATCTGTATTGGTTACAATTTAGCATCTGTAGGCTATGTATCCTTCCATTGGATATGAAATTCCTAGATAGTGCATTAGAAAATTCGATTCTCACATTTGTCCAAAAATGCCTCAAGATGTAACCAAATGAAACCCTCCTCTTCTAATTCAAGAAGGTTGATTTGAAATTTGCAATTGGATCCGATCACTTTCTTCAAGAAGGATAGATGAAAGACTGGGTGGACCTTGGAATGGATAGATAGAGACAATTTGTAATTCATTGGACCTATATGTTTGAATATAATATAAGGGGCATAAAACGTAGGAGCTAACTTCTAATTATTCTTCTCCTTGAGTGAGGTCTACTTATAGGGTTGGAGACGCACAAACACTTGATCCCCTCCATCAAAATGATGTTTTATGCATTGTTGATTAACCTATTGATTCATGTGATTTTGATCCAACACCAAATTACCTTTGAGGGTACAAAGAATGTCAAAACAGGTTGTTAAGGTGTTATCCACCTCCTAAACCTAGAGAGACATGGTAACTACGAGATCACTAGCATGGGTAGTTGTCCTTAGACTACCTCAAAGGGGGTCATTTTAGTAGCACTGTGATAAGTAGTATTGTACCACAATTTAACTATAGGTAACCACTGGACCCATTAGGCTTTCCATTTTGAAGAAAAACAATGTAAATAGGATTCCAAACATTTGTTGTTTACTTTTGTCCAACCATTTGTTTGGGGGCGATATGTAGAGTTGAGATTCAATCGGGTACCTTGAAGCCGAAACAACTTCTGCTAGAATTTGTTCTACTTCTTATTCTTTGCTCATCAGAAATGGCAATCACCTACTTGTTACTTTTTTATTTTTCTCATAAGCTTTACCCATTTGTGAAGAATAGTTGATACCATAAATCCAATAGGCTTTAACTATTTGTGAAGAATCTCGACTACCACTCTTGAATGACCATATAAATGCTTAATACTCTTTTTGAGTGATTGACCATTGCATTACCTTTCCTACACTCAGTCCACCTCCCTCCCTCTCAATGAAAGCTACTCTTATTTCCCTGGGTCCCATTCTTTCTTTACCATACTTTGATCTATTGTTCCATAAGAAAGTTAAGAAGCCAGTGAAATCATCATTAGAGTCATAGACGATGCCATAAGAAACAATGTCATTGGTCAAGTCATCCAACTAATGAAGGATGTTATTAACAATGAGAAAATTTGTGATATTATGCAAACTCTCTTCATCCATATCAACAACCTTCTGCTCAATATTAACACCATATTCTGAGATCAACAAAAATTGCCCATGAAAATCGTCAAGGATTGGTTGCAAAGGTTGTGAAATTCCATTATAGAGGCAAATGACATACTCCATTTCTCTAAGCCACATCAATGATGTCTTGCATGTCTCATGGGCAACCTAGTGAGATTCTCTAAGCAAATACAAGAATGGAAGGTAAGTTTTGATAACCTATTTTAAGGCCCTTCAAAATGAATTTTCAATAATCTTTCGTGCTCAAAAGATTACCATATTAGAACCACAACAGATTGAGGTATTACTTCAAGATTACTTCACTAACAAATTGACAAACCATGAGATTGGCTAATAAAAAAGCAAGGTAATAGTGGGTGACTTCATGAACACTGAGTCATCTTGCCTTCTGAATCAATGGCCAAGACAATCCCAACATTTGTCCAATGGATCTTAATGACTCAAAATGACCTTCACGTCTCAATCAAACATATGATTTAGAGGAGGAAAACACCTTACAATTTAATTAGGTGAGACCTACTATTAAAATTTTCAAGAAGATTTCTTACTTGGGCATATAATAACATTGAAATTAGTTAGCTTCAAGGGTTAGTTTGATTAGTAGATTCTCTTGTATGAAATTTTATGGAGGTCTTGTGACCAAATCCCATTGAGTCTTTTCGGGTTACCCATTGATATTTCAGCTAGTGGTTACTACCGCCCTCTATGAAAAACTTGGGAAGATGAGAGAAATTTGATGGGGACTGGCAAGGTACCAGTGTCCTCACTTGGAATGCCTAATACACAAGTGAGTGGTGGACTAATACTCAAACCAAAAAAATAACTATGTGATACAAAGTCATAAAGAGTAATAAATTGCATCCTTCCATTACACACAACTAAAAGCACACACATTAATAATCATATTTAGAAAGAAAATGATATGGGGACCACTTTAGGGGAGGGGAACCATTATCCTTATGGATGGGCTACCAACCATTATTATGTCATGCCCCATATTATTATTAAATATAATAATAATAATAATAATAATAATAATAATAAAGAGTTAAATAATGGATCTTAGGGATCAGGTTCTTTACCATGGATGGATTCTATATAAGGACAAAGAAGGAGAAAAGGACATCTCATTTTGCTTGGACAATTTGAGGGTGAGGATAATAAGAGTTGGCATAGTAGTGGATTGAGGGCTCAGAGACTCTCAATCGTGATGACTGGGGGGTTGGTTGGGAGGAGAGTCATCCCCCACACTCTGTTGCGCCATGCAGGATCAAGGATTATAATGCCATGGGTAAGTTGACTCCTTCATATTTCAGGTAAGTTACTCACCACTTACTCCTACTTATAAATTTTGTATTCATAAGTCATGTATCTTTACTTTTTTCAACTAATGGTTGTAATTGATGGTGTTTTGCTATGAATTTAGATTTATTAGAATCTGGGATCTGACATATGGTATCAAATCATTCATAAGTAGGAGCATGTGGTGAGTAACTTACCTTAAAGATAAAGGAGTCAACTTACCTGTGGCACTCCAATCCTTGAGCACACATGCCATAATAGAGTGGGGGGGAGGACTCTCCTCCCAACCAACCCTTCAGTCATCACAATTGTGAACCCCTTAGCCCTCAATCCACTACTATGCCATCTCTTCTTAGCCTTACCCTTAGATTGTCCAAGAAAAACGAGATGTCATTTTCTCCTTCTTCTTTGTCCTTAGATAGAATCCATCCATGGTAAAGAACCGTATCCCAAGGATCCATTACTTAATTTTTTATTATATTTTAGGGTTTCTCCATAAATTGTCATTACTTATTTTACCATTTTCTTTTATTACCCAAATATTTTTAAGTACTTATTATGATTCCCTTTAAGATAATTATTATATTTATTTATTATTATTATTTATTTATATATTTAATAATAATATGGGGCATGACATATTAGTTGACTCCATATCCATGCTGGTAGCTCCCCAACCTTCATTAGCATGCACAATTTCCTTGATATGTTTCTTTACTTCACAAATGGTAAGGACAAATCGTGGAACCTTGTCATTTTGGTGTTGTAGTGAAGGGAGCCCACTAAGGTGGTGTTCCCTCCTCTCATGAACAACCCAATGAATGAAGTGTTGTAGGCTAGGTGTGACACATACAACTTGACCTTCTAAACGTGCATAGTAATATCCATATACATATTACCACAACTTAGAGTATTGTCATACCTTAAAACAATTTTAATAGGTATTCCTTATTAAACATGACATCATTTTGTTGCACCAAGTAAAAAAGACTATCTTGTAGTGTAGTGGCCTTTCTTATAAGCATTGTCTTGCCATCCATCTTAAGCCTTTGAATTCTTAGTTGCTCTTTGAGCTCAATATTATCTTTTCTCATGGCTAGGAGATCAATATGTATCTTTTTCAACTTTGCCTCAACTAATTGTGTAAAGGCGAATCCTAATGCCCTTATGGCAAAAGAATGTGCATGGTTCATGTTTGAGATAAATTCTTCAATGACATGACCTATGTTTGTTGCCTCTCATTCCACTTCCTCTTAGTTGACACCCTTTTGAAGTCTTGGTGCATGAAATTGAACTCAAAGGTGTATATTTGGCATTTCTCTTCCACATCTAGCTCAAGATTCATAAACTCCTCCATAAACAACTATGTTGATCTCACCATGTTGCTAGCCACTTCCACTATAGCACCCTCATTATACCCTTCACTGACACTATCCTCTGATGGATTATCCACCCATCAAACTCTCCTTGGGAATTGAGTATCTAAATTCTTCAAGAATTTGGATATTAGCTAGCTCAATTTCCCTTACATTGTTAATTCTTGGCATCTCTACTAGTAAAGTGACCGCTAGGATGCCTTCTCAAATCTTGGATCTTTGCTCCAGTTGCATTGTAGTTGCAATGAAAATGATGTCAATTGTCACGGGGGAGCTCGATTGATGGCCTTGGATCCACTAAGGGTAGAAATGACACCATTTCAACACACTATCTTCTTCTAGCTTCCAAATTTGCATAATTAGAAGCTCTCCTAGATAGCTTCTCCTACTCAACTCCGCTTCCAAATTTGCATAATTGGAAGCTCTCCTACATAGCTTCTCCTATTCGACTCCTCCTGATGACATAGTGGCCAGACCAAGGATTGAGATACAAATAATTTCTCAATCGCTTATGAAGGTTATGCACTTTGATAGGCTCTAAATAGAAATTATTTGTTTTGCATTCCAATGCAAATTTCTCCTCATGAGCGATGTCAAATATTTGATAACCTTCGATTTTCAACATCCACTTTGCCCAAAGCTCTTTCTTTCTCTTCTTCAATGTCATTGTTTCCCCATAAAATGTAGTATGGAAGGCTATCTCTTAGATGAGTAGTTGGATTGGCACATGCTTGGGCAGTTTGTGCATCATAGTGGTTATCCTCATGTAGCAACTTCTCTCCAAAACTATCAGTAAACAGAGGGAATTTTCAAAGGAAAAGCGATAAAAGGAGGAATACAGAAGTCTTTCAAGAAGGTGAAGGTTTTAGTTTGTAGACAAACGAAGCCGATGTCGATTCAGAGAATAAGAGAGCAGATAGAAAGCTTTCAGGGATCGCGCTGTCTTCAAACCCAATAAAAAAATATCTGCGTTATAGGAGATCTGACCGCCACGTGTAATGTGTAATAGCCTCTGCATAGTTGAGTGATCTTACATAGTCGGTCATTTGTACCTTTTACGCAGACAACAGATTTGAGGGGATTGCCCATTGAATTTTTGTCAAACTAATTGCTGTATGAGAATGGTACGGGGATTAGGAAAGTATCTTCCCTGTTACTTGTGTAGTCGTCTACCCATTAAAATATACTTTCTTAATTAGGGAAAGAAAGTATCGTCGACTATTGATAGAATTTGATAGCCAAATTTCTATTCATGAGGTATTTTCACCATCAAACACTTTAATAAGTCTTGCCTTATTTAAATACATCATTTTGTTTCTTGTAAATGAGAAAAAACATTTAATTTCCTATTACTTGCCACATTACATGAAACCAAACATTGGCATGGTAGCTCATCTCCCGAGAGAGCTACTTCCCAGATATGGAGGTTGGCATGGTAGCTCATCTCCCAAGAGAGCAACTTCCCAGATATGGAGGTAAGGAGGAGTTATGGAGGTAAGGAGGAGTTGTTCACATAATTTAGTGACATGGTTTCAAGCATACTTAGCATATATATAAATATTAGAAAAAGGTGTTTCAAATTTTTGGGTCTACCATGTTGTAATGGACACTTAGGTTGAGCAATGGCAAGGTGAATCACCTTGATGCAAAGACCCATTCACCCAACAAGGAGGGACCAAGCACAAAAGGTCATTTGGTGCTTAACTAAAGGTTTCAAACAATATACATATGAAAGAGTTGGGGTGTTTGTTTAGATTAAGTTGTCAAAGCTTATTGCAACGATATTCTAAGATAGGTTTATGATAGAGACACTTGTATCCATCAACCAATTTGCACTTTTTAAAGGCTTTAGCCCTATTCTATTTATATTCCCTCCACTAGAATTAAGGAGATTGTAAACCTTACATTATAAGAAAAGGGTTAAGGACAATTTATTTCATTAATCAAATATCGAGCTATTTGGGTTGGCCAATTACTAAAATTTAGATTTTATCTCCAACCAAGGAACCTAGTCCCAATTTTGGGCATCCATGTGCTTTTGATAGTATTGATGCCTTTTCGGAAAAATCTCAAAGCTAAGAACCATACTAACTTCCAACTAGAACTTTTCTTCATGCAACAAAACAAGAGATTACCATAGTGAATGATAATTAAAGGATATATTATATCTAAGAGCTTGGCCTTCTTCCCATATGCCAATATGGGGCTTCATTGTCAACTTTCAAATACTTAGAGAAACAAAAGTTCCATTGGCCTTTACACATACCAAAGTGACATTAAGAGTTCATAAATTAAGATTCTCCCAATATTTCTTACCAAGGGGAGTTCCTAAGCAAATGCAATTCCTTGGAAGCACCTTCCAAGCTTACTATACCTTCCAATTCCCCAATAACCCATTTGTGATAAAGTCTCTGAACTTAGGTATGTGTTGTAATAATCACCAAAATGCATCCCTAGTCTTTGGGAGTACAACATAGGTTATGATATACTCTATGAAAGCCTTTGATCCCCCCATATATTTCACCCAAAGAATGTTATGCAAAGACTTCTCAAGCCACTAGTAAGCACTAGTATATGGGACTTAGCATAGGGACTGGTACAATATGTGGCTTCCAGGACTTTTTTACATATCTAAAATTTGGTAAGTAAAGCCATGAGATTCATTAACAACTTCTCAATATTCCAATTTCACACGTTGAATAACCATATCCCAAAGGTCCTCAGGTGAGGCCTAAAGGGAAAGGGGAAGTCAAGGAACTTAAAGATCTAGACAAGTTGACTTTGGGACCATACCTTATCAATAAGATAAGCAAGAAGGTTGTAAATTCTTTGTATGTAACATTGCGTTTTAGCACAATGGATTGTGCAACCCAATGCATCACAAAATATAGAGAGGTGACATGTTATTGTCTATGGAAACATGGTCATCATTAATAATTAATTGCAAAGCATTCATTCGCTAATTACCCAACACCCTAATTTGGAAGAGGAATGTCTTTGATAATTCCCTAGTTGACTCATTGAGAAATGAGATAGGCTAATGCTTCTTTTGATATGACATATAAAGGTAGGCCTAACCAGAAACCTTCTCAAATGGAATTAAAGAGCCTCACATCCTTCATTTTAATTTATTTATAGCTACGGAGGTTAAGACTTAGGAGAAGAGATTTCATCCACTACTTTAAGGAAGAATTGTTAAAACGCAAGGCCTTCAACATGGCCAAATTGAAGGTCCACTCAACCTTTTCATTAGATTTTCAAAATCAATCTTAATGAAGACTTGAAATGATGTTGAAGTTGAGACATTTGGCCTATGCCATACCTTCCCACTTGCTATGACACTATCCAAAATGAATCTCCCTCTAATGAATCTTGTTTTGTTTGGGAGAATGATCTTAAGAAAGATGTACTTTATATGCATGGTCATGGCCTTGGCTAGGATTCTACAGTTGGACACTCAACAAGGTGATTTGTCTCCAATTGGTAATGAGTTTAAATTCCACAAGATTAGTTATAAACTTGATTACTACATTGTTAATACATGCCCTCCAATTATTATTTTTCATGGCTTCTCTAGATACCTAGTAGAATAGGGCCAAAGTAACAAAATCTAGCATGTATTTATGAAATTTACACAAAAGGTCATCCAACCCTAATGACTTATACTTTTCCATCTCGATTAGGGCAACAACCAGTTCATCAAATTCAATGGTTAATCACATCATGTTCCTTAGAGAGTTGGGGAGGAACCATGACAAGGCAAGTCTGCTTACCCACCGTATATTCCTTTGTGAAGCCTTAACATTGAAGAACCTCATGCATAATTGGAATCTAACTTAACCATATGTATCTAGTGTTTATTTTCCTACACAAATAGTTAAGAAGCATCGTTGGGTATTGAAATTCTACTTACAAGTTTGTATAGGTATACCTTACTTATGGTGGTTTGAAAAGGCTTAACTAAAAACCATCATCCATTGATGATGTTATGAACATCATGCATTTTATCAAATTCTTACAACCACTGTAAGTTCACTGAAATTGCGGGAGGTGAGGGCTTATACATCCTTTGAAGAGTAGCAGCATTGAACGACCCATTTATGTGATAGCTCTTTGATTTCAATGTTTGATTACATTTTCTTTCTCAATCAAGGTCTTTCGCATGCCTACACTTGGAAACAATTCCTCCATGGATCTCACCTTGTGGAGGTGTGAGACCTTGACATTGAAATCCCTACACACTTCTCCTTGTTGTATTCATTACTATGATACAAGGTTGTAGTGTCATCATTAACATTGTCGTCCAATGCACTTTTTTGAGAAAAAAATTCAAGTTTGGATGATGCAAAACATGACACTAAAGGGGGCATTGTTCTTTGCATCAACTTTGGGGCAACTCTATGTTGTTTATGTCAATACAAGAATTCTATGAGGTGTTGTTTTAACAACAAAGAATACAACCCATAAAGTTTTCCTACAACCTAGGAGCGATGTATTGCATCGCCTATTATATAAAACACTTATAGAGTCACTTTTGCATTGGATTTGCATCAAATGGTGTATGTAGCATCATATTATCATCAATACTTCACATGGGGTATCATGTGTGTGTTGTATGTGCATTGTACTAGAGTCATGATAGCTTCAAAATATAGAAAGTTTTATTCCTTTTTTATGTCATTTTGTGTCTTATTAGCATTCTTTTACAATATTATTGCATTGTGTTACTACATCAAGTATGTGTCATTATTATTCTCTTTTGAGTTGTATTAGCATTGTATTACATCAATCATGTATCGTGTTAGCATCAATTTGGCATTGTTTTATTCGTTTTTCCTCTTATTAACATCTTTTCATCATTGTAGTAGATACACTTTGCATCAATTTAATGTAAAAACTTGTGTCGCTTTAACATCAAAATTGTGACATAATTATAATTAACAATTTAATTAATTTTTTTAATTTAGTTATATTGATTATTTTATTATTCTTATTTAATTATGCCAATGACATATTTTTGGGCATGGCACCCCTCCTAAGCTCCTCTCAAATTTTGTTGTCAAAAACCATTTTCCCAAGGGGTTTCAAAGATCTGCATGTCGACTGTATCATCTACTTTTTCTCTCCTCCTTCCACTTGTTTGAGGGTACCTCCAAACATGTAGATACATGTCATCTTCATGATTAGTGGCAGGGACAAAGTCGACATCGCAAGGAGGTGTTAGAGGATCTGATCGATTTTCATGCCATATCTAATTTTCTTGAATTTCCTTATTGCCTCGAATATTCCTCACACTATTATAAATAGTTGATAGTGGATTTATAAGAACTACACAAAACACCAAAGTTCTTTGGCATTTCATAGAGATTGGTGCCATCAACCCGCCGAAAAGGTTTCATGCCATTTGTAGGTCGATGAGGGTAGGTAATGCCAGCCCTGTACTTGGAAGTGGGTAGCTGAAAAACCTTCTTAAAGCACTCATGGGTGAACGAGGTAGACAACGAGTCCTCAAATTGCAATTATCTTTGCCCCTATAATTCCCACCCACAACTAGAGTTGGATTTTCGATAAATGGACATGGATTTGACTCACAAGCTATTGGTGGATGTAGTGCATTTGGCTTTGTCCCCACATCTTTGCAACTAACAAATCTATTACCTAAAGCTATTGTGATCTCATCGCAACACCCACCTCTTTTCCATTAATCACTCCATCTCCTTTTTGGGATAACCTCACTAAACAAATAAGCAAATTTGAGTCAAGACTGCAACTATGAGTCAACTTGGAAATTTGGGATAACCTGACTAAACAAATAAGCAAATTTGAATCAAGCCTTCAACTATGAGTCAACTTGGAAATGCAATGAATGAATGAAACACTGCCCCTACAGGTCAAAATAATACAATGATATACTCAAGAATTGTTGCTCTGATCATTCATAAATAGTGAACTAAAATCTAGGGAACTAAACAAACAATCTTAAATTCTTCCAATTTTTTTTATAGTCCATCTACGTCTTGGAATACCCTGACCAAATGAATAAACATATTCAGTCGAAGCCCACAACAATGAATCAACTTGGAAATGCAATGAGTGAATAAAACACCACCCCTACCAATCAGATTGCAAGTCAATAGAACCAACCAACTCAAAGCTAGAAGGGCCAATTACAGACATGAGACTGACAACGAGGGAGGGACCTCTTGTGGCCACATAATCCATTAAATGATACTCACAAAAGCGTGCATTGTGATTTCCAAGCAAGGGGAAAAACACAGGGGGACTGGTGCTTATAGGGAATGGGAACCTTTTACACAACAGTGTCCTCGAAATGTTGGGTACCTACTCTAAACAAAGATTACAACATAAGTTTGCCAAAAGGTTCAAGGAAAGGAGGCCACAAAACCATACTATACAGGGCACTCATGCAAAATGGCTTTGCCTCTAACTGTTCACATTAGCAATTTTACGAATGGAGAATTGGGATGGGTAAAAATTGACCATTTACTCTCAGAGTTTAACCTTGGACAAAATCAATCAGAAAAATGCAATTGATGGGGCTATGAAGTTGAGGTAAGTCAAATACTAGTGAAAGAAAGGGGAGGTAAGCTAAAAGCTAAGGCTCACTCAAAAACCTAAGAACATGGAAATCATTTCACCAATTTCACCATTAACTTATACAATACAAATAAGACACACAATTCAAAGCGTTACCTTCAAGCTTGTTGTGGTCTTTCTAAAGCTATACGCCATGAACTGAGAATGAAACTCTAATAGCCGAATTGTGTGAACTCAAGGTTTAGCTTCGAGCTCCTTAAATCATTGAAAAAAAAATGTTTGCATATTCAACCCACTAAGTAGTAAGGAAAAAATTATCATCCACCATTACATTCACAGAGCATTGAGCTCTCAATCTAAGCGAGGAACCTCTCAAAGTTAAACTGAGGTGCAATGATAGAACCCTGAAGTATAACCCTAGCCAACATCTTCTGTGCGAGGTCCAAAAAAAAATATGATTGTGGCATAACCATGGCATACCTATATTCATAAAGTCCACGTGTTTAAATTCTTTAATATGTTGCTTCATACACTTAGCTTTGGGTTTTAGTTTTTAATCCTTTGCATATAATTCTATACACGTCGTAAGTGCAAAAAGACAGCTGGTATATTAAATAGTGTAAAAATCAATTTACAAGACAAGTGGCGTTGATAGGATTTTTTTTAAATATTTTTGTTCGTCACAATTTAATTTCAAACCACATTAAAATAGTCAGTTCACAGAAATCTGAAAATTTATATTTTAAAAATAAAAAATTGTTTTTTTTATTTTCAAAATATTCCATCGATCTTTGAATTTCATCAAACTTTATAAAATTCTTAATGCGGGTGGGTGATTAGCTTGGAGTTATAGTGGCGCGGAAAGTGGAGCTAAAAGGTGTCCACGCACTCACTACTGTTTAAAAGGGAGAGCCCACTGAGAGGGACGCACTCACTACTGGTTAAAAGGGGGAGCGCACTGGTAAAAACTCGTACAAGTTAGTAAAAAGGGAGTGGAAGGGTTTTATTCATCCAGTGGGGAGGTATCCATGGTATCTCAGTTAAAAAACAAAAAAAAACTTAAATGCGGTAAAAATTCAAATCACAGTTTAAAAAAAACCTTAAAAATCAAAGAATAGTAAAAAAATTAAACACAAAGATATCATTGTTCTGTTAATCATTTTAATGAAGGATGTATATCTTTTGTTATGTAAGAAAGTTAATGTTTGAGATCGTGGTTTTAAAAAAATTAAAAAATAGTAAAAAAATTAAACACACTAAAATATCATTGTTATGTTAATCATTTTAATCATTTATTTTAATGACAAATGTACATATTTTATCATGCAAGAAAGTTAATGTTTGAGATCACAACCAGTCAACCTATTATGATAAGGAAAACCAGTCAACCTATTATGATAAGGAAGAATATTGAAACCATATAAAAATCTTATCCATTAAAACCCATCTGTATAATTAGCACAACCGTTAATTAGCTGCTTGTGAACGCGGAAAGGTGGTTTACTGCTGTTAAACTTTCGATTGGCGAATGCTGGTGGTGATTCCAGCACAGAAACGCACTCACCTTAATGCCTTAATATTTTTTAATCAGGGAGATGTGGCAATAAGTTAGTGAACATAGTAATTTTTAAACACGATTAGGTAAATGTAAAAAAGTAAACATATAAACTGATGTTTTTATAACAGCTCGAAAGTTAATGGATGAAATCAGAGCCATTCATTTATTGTGACGACTAAGAATATTCTAAGCATATTTAATCTCGTCCATAAAAAATGTATTAAGAACTAAAAACCTATTAAATGTGTCCATTATCAATAGGTGTACGCCATTTCAGCGTAATTAATTAAAAAACCACTTCCAACAGGAGTATGCCTATAGACCATAATTACAATATAATCTGCGTTTAGCCAGTGTAACAACATAGTGGACTAGTGAAAAAATATATGTACATGGTGGAATCACCTTCAAAACTCATGTTACCCAAGATTACCAGCATTGATCTGTTTCCCAACTTCGCCCCACATGACCACGATATCTATACGCCGGAGCTCGTCCAGAGGTCGCTTTACTCCACGTTTGGCTAGAGAAACCCCGCACTTGACCCAAAAGCTGGCGGTCATATTGGGAGCGGTCATGTGGATCCGAAAGAGTGACATACGCATTGTGTATCCTCAAAAACATCTGGGTTCTCTCGTTTTTTCCCTCAGGAGAAGTCGCCTGATCCGGATGAAACTCCCTTGCCAGCTTTCTGTAAGCCCTCTTTATATCCTTTGCAGTCGCCGAGGTGCTTATCTCCAGTACCTCATACAAATTCTTTGATTCCATGTGACCGGGCTCTGAAATTACCGCCTCTGCGCCCGCAGAGGCCTGCATTGCTCTCACCTTGAAACACCGCCGAAATCTAACATTTCTGCTCCGGGTGCTCCATCCCGCAGGCGGTGTTTGGCGGCCCACATGACCAGCGCTCAGCGATTCAGTGGATGAGAAAACATAAGAGGAAAATGCAAGAGAAAAAGCCATTACTGAAAATATAATTTTTCTTCTTCTGAGAACCAAAGTGGGTATTGCTTCTATCAAACCGATTTACTGAAGGTTTTAATTATATAGACAAACGAAGCCCGGAAGATTCGGAGAATAAGAGAGGAGATGGAAAGCTTTCAGTGACCGCGCTGTCTTCAGAGCCAAAAACAAAATATCTGCGTTATAGTAGATCTGACCGCCACGTGTGAGTTGAGTGATCATACATAGTCGGTCGATTGTACTGCACAAAAAGAACCTTTTTACGCGGACAACAGATTTGAGCGGGTTGCCCATTGAATTTTTGTCAAACTAATTCCTGTATGAGAATAGTATGTTGCTTGTGCTTCAAGAAACACATTCAATGGCTGAAATTTCCGCTTCAAAACTTACATTATCCAATGTTCTTTTCCAGTGTGTCGGTGAAAATCACTTGACAGGATAAGCTCTTTGCCCACAGTGCTGACGTGGAGTCACTGTCCAAGCAAAAACACAACACGTGGAACGCTTAGAGTAAACAACAATTTGAGTGTGACTTTCCAACTAAAACAATCTTGCTTGGCTATGGATAAGAACTTAATCCGTGATGAGATTATTTTTATTATGTGTGCCTAATGATAATAGATAATGGTAGGTTGATTTTTGATATGCAAATCTAGGCATATAATGAGGATATCTTGAAATAATGAAAATAATGATGGCATTGAAGGGTACAAAGTAACATTCTTAAGATGTGTAATGTTGGATTGGTCTTACTATTTGAACGTTATGGATTCAATTAATCTAATTGTTGGTATTTTGGATTTGGATTTTTATGAACTTGCTTGGGTTTACTTAGTGAGATTGTTGATTCTCAACGATGCACAAAGATATGGGATTTACTAAAATGTATGCCTTCTAAGTTAGCAATAATTTTAAACACAATGCCTATGCCTAGTTGTAATTATACCAATAATTTTAAACACAATGCCTATGCCTAGTTGTAATTATACTAACTTATACAAGAGGTTATGTTTTACCAAATACCCACAAAAAACATTAATAATTTATAATGAGCAAAAGACCAATACATTTTTTTATTCAAATCGTTGTCTAATCTCTTAGTGTATAGATACTAATATCACATAAATCACACAAATTCGTTGAGGTACTAGTGATCTATTTCACATATAGTTTATACGGTTCACTGGCCTCCATAGTACTCAACTCAATTTCAAAATTTAGTTCATTTGAGATCACAATACAATGCCTATGCCTAGTTGTAATCATACAATAATTTTAAACACAATGTCTATGCCTAGTTGTAGTCATATTAACCCATACAAGAGGTTATGTTTTACCAAACACTCACAAAAAGCATTAATAATCTACAATTGGCAAAAGACCAATACAAACTTTCATTCAAATCACTATTTAATCTCTTAGTGTCTGGATAATAATATCACACAAATCACATAAATTCATTGAGGTACTAGTGGTCTATTTCACATATGGTTTATACGGTTCATCGGCCTCAATAGTACTCATCTCAATTTAAAAATTTAGTTCATCCAAGACCACAATATCTGGAAATGGTGCCTCTGCATCATCCACCACAATTTTGAAAAGGAATAAGCCCAACATCCACAATAAAACTCTGAAAAGAAAAAACAATATATATCAACCTTCTTTAGAAATTTCCAAACCTCGGAAAATATTGCTATACTTAATCATGGTTGATCTTATGGAAAGTTAAAACAAAGTGGATGTAACACTTCACTTGGAAGAAGCAAACCATTCCACAAATCATGTTGGTTATTGATTATTTTATAAAGAACTTTTATATTTGAATTAGACAAAGATCAAATTTTATGTAAAATTATGTTCAAAGTATGTTGGGTTGGTTAGGTTTTGCAATAAATAGTGTACGTTATAAAAAATGATCAAAAGAGCCACAATCTCTTTTTAAGGTAGAGTCTTGTCAATTTTATTCTCCAAAAACCCATCACTTCATTGAAGGATAGAGTGTTGACAAGAAGCCTTAAGTACAAGTTCTTGTTCAAAGTTTTGGAATTTTGCACTCTTGTAATTGTAAGTGTTCCAATATCTTTCTATGTCACAAACACAACTACGTTATAGTACAAAATAATTCAAATAAATCAAGAAACGAAACTCTAGATCAAAGAGAAAACTAAACTTAACACCATAATCTAAAACGTAGTTAAATTTAAAAATGTAATAACAACGATCATTAAAATATAATTACAATGATCATTATAGCTAGAATGCATAACAAGGAATGTTGTTAGATGAGGAGAAATATAACATAATTTTAAATTGCAACTTTTAGGTAAGAATAAAGTGCACGATGTCAAATGAAAAAGTTAAACCTTTAACATTTCCATCTTCAATAATGACCACTATATACCTTGGAGGGGCCATAATGATCCGTAATCGAGGGACTTATAGCCCACTCACTTTACCAACACAGATACATGTGTGGAATTAAATTTATTTACTCTATCTCAATTCTATCTCTGAGTTTTGTATGGAGTTCTTTGTCTTCTGGAGGCTACCAAGCCTTAGTCTTCGTCCGCACACAAGAAATTTATTCTTCTCCCGATGAGAAAGTTCTTGCTCAATGTAGCTTGCTCACGTCCAGGTCGAATACCTAGCAATGGCAACAATAATTAGAAAAGCCTAGAGTTCAAACAATTCTTTTATCTATACATGAGCTTAGGCGAACAAATAACTCATGTAACCATTAAAATCCTTTAATGAAGGGAAGATCTTGCAACAAGCCAACACTCAAAGTACATTAATATTTCAGTGAACAATGTTCCAGGTGGTGTAGCTAACCATTACCATCCCAATCACCTAGTCCTTCAACGCATCGTTCATTCTATGTCCACTCATTATCTGACTCTTCTCTGTCACATCATTTATGTTCCACATGGCCAACTCGCTTGCACAATAACGTTACCATTATGCTAGCAAATTGTTTCACGTTAAACTAAGTAGTGAAATGCGTGGACAATAGGGAACATAACCAGAGCTCTTAGGGAATGCCCAACCAACGCTCAAACTCTAAGCAAGCGGAGATGAGGAAAAAGTAATGCAACTAACCCAGTGAATATCATGGGGTGCCTAGGAAGAAACTATGGATTCCTTGGAGATAGGTTTAGGGCATAATGTGTTGAGGCACTAGACTATGCATTTGATACTTAGAATTAGGGTTAGGGTTTGCATGTAGATCTTGGGAAACAAGGAGATGTGTGTGGTCGCTTCTCCTTGTTAAGGTTCGTTGTTGAGCTTGGGAAATAGAGAAAAAGATTTGTGTGCTCTCTTCTTTGGCTAGGGTGTACACTCAAAAGTTTGGGCAGCAAGATAAATGTGTGCAGAGTCTTTCTTGACTAGGGTTCATGCTCAAATCTGCACACTAGGGTTCTGGTGGAAGTATGTTGAGCAACAAGGAAACAATGGATGGGTGCCCAACACATAAATGGAGTCATTTACAGTGTATACAACTAATACACAATGGATGGTGTGCTCGATAAGTAAATGGACACCCAACATTAATGCAATCGAATCAACAATTAATTGAAGCACCCAACAACAATGGAATTATCCCCAACAAACAAACGGATGCCCAACAATAAGTGAAAACGTCCATGCCCAACAAGAGAGGAAAATGTGCGTACGACCCAAGAGTTGGTATGGGAGTTTTGTATTTATATTTATTTTCATGTTTTTATTGGTAGGAAAGTTTTGTTGTTCTACATTATTTTTTAATTTTCAATGAGCACAATAAATGATGTTATGACTACCATGGACTTATACATATAAATTTAAAGATCCATTTACAAGGTAGTGAGATCATTTCATGCATTATAAACAAGTTCAAAAGGAAATTTCCCATTGGTTCAAGTGAACACAAATTCACATAATTGAAAAGTATTATCTAATTGAACTTACATTTACAACTTATGTCATTGTCAT
>ML780312.1:814631-855613 GCA_009831015.1 Picea engelmannii | reverse complement strand
TTGGGAAACAAGGAGATGTGTGTGGTCTCTTCTCCTTGTTGAGGTTCGTTGTTGAGCTTGGGAAATAGAGAAAAAGATCTGTGTGCTCTAGACTTCTTTGGCTAGGGTGTACACTCAAAAGTTTGGGCAACAAGATGAATGTGCACAGATTCTTTCTTAACTAAGGTTCATGCTTAGATCTGCATGCTAGGGTTCTGGTGGAAGTATGTTGAGCAGCAAGGAAACAATGGATGGGTGCCCAACATGTAAATGGAGTCATTTACAGTGTATACAACTAATACACAATGGATGGTGTGCCCGATAAGTAAATGGACGCCCAACAACAATGCAATCGAATCAACAATTAATTGAAGAACCCAACAACAATGGAATTCTCCCCAACAAAAAAATGGACTCCCAACAATAAGTGGAAACATCCATGCCCAACAAGAGAGGAAAATGTGTGTATGACCCAAGAGACGCTAGAAATGCTAGACAACAAACAATTTGTTTAACCAACGAGTGAAATGCCCAATAAACTGGTGGAGCACCCAACAAGCAAGTGGAATTCCCTAGCAGAAATTTAGTCGATTAGATGAGGAAAAGAAATGACCAACTATTAGTTTCATAGCCGAACATTCAAATTATTAAAAATTCCAAATTGGAAACTTCCTCCATCTTTACAATAGTCATTTCCTAATAGCCATAGATCTAGAACTTTGAAGGAAATTGGACGACTGAGGTTTTAGATCTGTTGGTATTCTTCATGGGCTTGTAGAAGAAAATTACAATAGAAATCCACATAGCTAGAGAGTTTGAATTCTCACATAGTAATAAAAATGAAAAGTAGCGATTAACTCCACATTCGCTCAATAAATTAGAGAGATTCCATTTGAATATAACCAACAAGCTACCATACAACACAATGACAAATTAACCAAAACACACCGAGGAAAAATACATTAACACATGATCATTTTTTTTTCCTAGAAACCAATTGGGAAAAACAATCAAATCATGCTCAATATTCTTCTTTCTGCAAGTTTGCAAGTTTTTACAATATTCCCCCCTTCCTTGGCAAAAATCTCTTTGGGAATGAATGAGAGTGAAGAAATAGGGAGAGCTAGGGGGTAAGAGAAGGCCAACAACCATGGCTTTTCACTTCCCATTCCTTAGCCTTCTCTCCTATCCCTTTCCTTATCATTTTTTAATTATTTTTCTTTAACTTTTCTCTTACCTCCTTATTTGGATTATTACATGTAAACTTCCATTCTTTTACATTGTTTTAAGTGACTTACATAATGCATTCTAATTGTCAATCTATGTTGCAGGTACTAATTCTTATCCACTCTTTAGTTCAGATCCATTTTGGATCACAATATCTTGATGAATTTCAATTGTAATCATTGTTCTGTAAGAATATTGAAAATCATTTGTAAAAGGATACATGTAGCCATTTTATTAATATTCAAATTATTTCAATTTATTTATATTTTATATCTTCAAAAAATATTAGATAAAATATATCGAAATTTTTCTTTTTATTAAAAAATTAATTTATATATATATATATATTAAATTGATAATGTTGAGATTAATATATTAAAAACTATAAGAACAAGGTAGTGTGAAAACATTGTGTTTTCCACATAGAAACGAAATGGGTTATTGAAATTTTAAAAACAAAACAATTATCAAAAATTCTTTAAAGATTAAAACATAAAATGCATACTTTATATAAACTTGTTTAAATTTAAAAATTAAAACATAAATGCATACTTTATAAAAACTTGTTTAAATTTAAAAATTAAAACATAAATGCATAATTTAAAATAAAAAACATAACATAAAATCATATATTTAATTAAAAAAATAGCACAAAGTTTTAATTATAAAAAGTTTAAGCCCACGGAAATCTCTTTGTTTAAAAAAATCTATGTTAAAGTATCACATTGTTTAAAAAAAATCTTTGTTAAAGTAGATCTTATTGTCATGAAGTCGTGTTGATATGTCATAGATTCACAGCCTTGCAGAGTTGAGTGATGTTACATGGCCGATTTTACCCCCAAAAATAAACATAAAGTGGACAACAGTTTTTGAGGGGATTGCACATTGGATTCTTAAATTAACATTAAAAAATTTGGGGATTGCACATTGGATTCCTAAATAAACATTAAACATTAAAAAAATTACGTGGGCAATAGTTTTGAGGGGATTGAACGTTGGATTCCTATGAAACTAATTGTTGTGTGAGAATGGTAAGTGGGATTGGGAAAGTATATTCCATATTACTTGTGCTTACATAAACAAATTCAATGAATTTTATCATTGTATAATGTATACATCTGCACTTTCCTCTTCAAAACCTTACGTTATCCAAAGTTCTTTTCATGCGAGTCACTTAAAATTTCTTGAGAGGATAAGGTCTGGGTGCATTGAGGCTTAAACTCAACCCATTAAAAAACCATGTGAGTGTGATTTTTCAACTAAAATTGTCTTTGAGAAAATCTTATTCCTTGATGATATGATTATTTTAAAGTAGTGAATAGGATGTGGCCCACTTTGGGGGAGGGGTCACCATTATTCTTTTCTTATGGATGCCCCCAACCATCATTAGTTGACTTTGGATCTAGGGTAACAAGACCTCACCTTTATCATCATGTAATTTTTTTTAAGGGTTTCTCAATATTAAGAATGACTAGGACGAGTCATGGAACTTGTCACTTTGGAGTTGTGATGAAGGGAACCTATTATGGTGATGTTTCCTTCTCTCATGTAACAATGTGTTGTAGGTTAGGTTTGCTACGTCCAACTTGACCTTCTAAGCTTGTATAGTAATATGCATATAAGTATTTCCACATATTGAGAGTTTCCATACCATAAAACAATTCTAATAAGTCTTGCTTTATTTAAACATGACACCATTTTGTTTATTGTAAATGAACAAAAAAACACTTTACTTTTGATCACTTTCCACACTGCATGAAACTAAATGATGGCATGGAAGCTTATCTTCCAAGAGAGCAACTTCCAAGATATGGAGGCAAGGAGGAGTTGGTGTTATCGGAAAAATCGGTAAGTGCGGACACAAACTAATCTCCCTAACTTCAACAGGAAGCTAGAACAAAACAAGGCAGAATACAAACTTCACCTTAGACTTCATTGTCATATAAACTAGTTCAAAGAGGGACAAATGACATAACTTTTAAATGACGCTTGATCCTCGCTAGTGTCATCCTTGTCGCTCTATCTTTGGATTTGTGGGATGGTGAACTTGTTTAAGAAGCACAAACCAACAAAGAGAGAGAACAAAGATATATACATTCCAATGAATTCGATGTATACGATCAAGGAGTTATACAATAAAAGTAAAGACATTTTTATAGGGAAGAAATGTATTGCTGCATTATATTAAAGGAAAGTGGAGAATACAACCCATGCCTTGATGTTCCAAGGTCCCTTCCAATGGCTCTTTGCTCTAACACATACACCTTTGCTCTAATACCTTTGATGAAGAAGATCCACAACTTGACTTAGAGAGATAGAGCAAAGCTATCTCCAGTATAATCTATAGCAGAATTCTTCATGTAAGCAAGCCTTAGCCTTTTCCATAAGAGATCCCTCTTTATATAGGGTGAAAGAGGGATGTATGAGGAGATTATGATGATCCCACTAAATCAAAGAAGTGAGTAAGATCCAAACTGATCGGAAGCCACCTAATCTACTAGAAGATTCCCTTCTAGAACATTCGTGAATTTCACTTTTCCCTTGTTTAAGTATTGTCACACCCTATGCACAGGCAGCCTGCGACGAAGTCACAGTCTATCTTTGGTGCAGCATGCGGCGATCAAGCATCGTCGCAACCTAAGCATAGAGCAAGGTGCGACGATATTCTTTGACATAGTTTTTAAGGAAGAAAAGGTAATCCACTTTTCTCATGGAGAAAGTCTCTTTTAGTGTTTTCAGGGAACATGGAAGTGAGTTATGCACATGTCATCAGTTGATCACTGGGGTGAGAAAAATAATGTGTAACAGTTGGTCACATAATTTAGTGACATGGCTTCAAGCATACTTGGCATATAAATAGTATTAGAAAAGGTGTTTGAAATTTTTGGGTCTACCATGTTGTAATGGACACTTACGTTGAGAAAAGGAAAAGTGAAACACCTTGTTGCAAAGACCCAATCCCCCAACAAGGAGGGGCCAAGTATAAAAGGCCATTTTGGGCTTAACCAAAGGTTTCCAAACAATATACATATGGAAGAGTTGGAGTGTTTTCTTACATCTAAGTTCCCAAGGCTTATTCAACACCAACAATCTAAGATAGGTTTATGATAGAGACATTTGAATCCCCCAACTAGTTTGTGCCTTTTAAATGCCTTAGCCTTGTTCTATTTCCATTCCTTCCACTAGACATAAGGAGAATGCAAATCTTACATTATAAGAAAAGGGTCAAGGATAATTTATTTCATTTAATCAAATACTAGTCTATTTGGGTTGGCCAATTCCTAAAATTTATCTTTTAGCTCCGTCCAAGACACCTAGTTCCAATTTTGGGCATCAATGTGCCTCTGATAGTATCGATGCCTTTTCGAAAAATCTCAAAGCTAAGAACCATACTAACTTCCAACTACAACTTTCCTTCAAACAACAAAATGAGAGATTACCATAGTGAATAGTAATTAAAGGATATACTAGATCTAAGAGCTTGGCCTTCCCATATGCCAAGATGGGGTTTAATTGCCTCCCAAGCCTTTCAACTACCTAGAGCAACAAAATTTCCTTTGGTTGTCACATAGACTAAAGTTACAATAAGATTTACTAAATTGAGATTCGCTCAATATTTCTTGCCTAGGGGAGTTCCTAAACAAATGGAATTCCTTGGGAGCACCTTCCAAGCTCCATTACCTTCAAATTCCCTAATATCTCATTTGTCATAAAGTCATTGGGCTTAGGTATGTGTTGTAACAATCGTCCCAAACTGTCCCTAGCCTTTGAGAGTACAACATAGTTATGATATACTCTATGAAAGCCTTTGATCCCTCCTTCTATATTTACTTGAAGAATGCTATGCAAAGACTTCTCAAGCCATTAGTAAGCACTAGTAGATGGGACCTAACATAGGGACTAGTAAAATAGGTGGTTGCTAGAACTTTTGTACATATTTAAAATTTGGTAAGTAGAGCCATAAGCTTCATCAACAACTCCTCAATCTTCCAATTGCACGTGTTGAAAAACCATATCCCAAAGGTACTCAAGTGAGGCCTAAAGGGAAAGGGGAAGTCAAGGAAATTAAATATCTAGACAAGCTGGCTACGAGATCATCCCTTATCAATAAGATAAGAAAGAAGCTTGTAAAGGATTTGTATGCAACATTGAGTCACTGACACATTGGATTATGAATCCCAATGCATCACAAAATACAAAGAGGCAATGCATATTCTTATCTATGGAGACATGGTCATCAATAATAGTGAGAAAAGAGTCATATGCAAAGTGTTCATTTGCTAATTTCCCAACAACCTACTTTGGAAGAGAAATGCCTTTGATAATTCCCTAGTTGACTCATTGAGAAATGAGATAGGTTAATGCTTCTGTTGATATGACATATAAAGGTAGGGCCAACTAGAAACCTTGTAAAATGGACTTGAATATCCTTGCACCCTTTGTTTTAATTTATTTATTGACAGGGAAGTTAAGGATTATGAGAAGAGATTCCATCCACTACTTTAAGGAAGAATTATGAAAACCCAAGGCCTTATGCAAGACCAAAATCAAGTTCCACTCAACCTTTCATTAGATTTTCAAAACCAGTCATAATGAACACTGTTAGCACTAGAATTCACCTCCTGATTGTAGGGGAGGTAAGTCCAGTACCCATCAGTTTGTATGTCACAATGAATAATTTTAAAGAGGTCGAATGGGCGCAGACTCGTGATAATATCGTTTTAACTCAGAAAACTGGACCAACATGCACCAACAAATGAGGTCTTGATTCAAATTTAGTCAGTAAGTTGGAGTAAGGGTGAGTAGGAGAAAGAAATTGAGAGGAAAATGTAAAGGTCTGCTATGGACATCAGGTCTTCCAGCAGCCTAAGGAGGAAAAACTAAGAAAACAAGATCCTCTTGGATTCAGAGCTTCAAGAAACTGAAAACGATATAACAAAACTGCAATCAAACATCCATTACAACACAGTCACAACAATCCATGTGAATCTTTCAATCATGAACATTCAATATCAACTGCATAATAAGATGGAGGAAGAAAGGTGACTTAGATTAAACAAGAAGTCTCAAATCAAATTACATAACCAGAGAACCAGAGCTTCATTAAAAATTTACAATACGGGAGCGTAGCTCAACCATCGACCATAACAAAATATCAAAACTACATACATATACTCAAAAATTCACCCAGCAGAGGTGTGCTTGAGCTTCTCGTCCAATGCCATACATCTGTGTCTTCTCAGTCAGACTGCGCATGCCTTCCTCTATCAGATGCAAGCTCTTCTCTGCTAGTCCTTTCTGTCTTTCCATTTATGTGGTGAGATGAGGTCTCAACTGCCACCTCACTTCATTAACTACCTTTTCTTGGGATTGAAACGTGGCTTAATTCCCAGGGGGCAGCCACACGTTGCTCTCGGATAGGATGCTATATAAACGCGTGATTGCGGGGCCGCTCAAAGGTGGTTTGGGTTCACACCGCTTTTGAGCCCGCAATCCACCACCTTTTGCCACGTATTACTTTTTCCAAACCACAACTTCAATTGCGGAACCACTCAAGAAAATTATTGCTCGAGCACGTCGCGTCCCCGAAATGGACTGTGGTCGTCGAACTTGTGATCTTGGGCGAGGATTTACAATCAACGGCTCAAATATGCCCTCTTCATATCAATGGATCAGATCTTCCCTTTTCGAATCGACGACCGAGATCTGCTTCGAGACTTCAGGCTTCGACCTTTCTCATGGCACTATACTTTGTGCAATTTTGAAATCCCGAATACCCGGGGGCCTTTAATCTGGAATGCTCCTAGAATCTCCACCGCTGACAAAATTCAACCTGTTTGTTTGTATTTTAAGCCCAAAATGATCTTCTCTGCATGCTGCGCTCGGACGCTTCCTGTGCAGACCACGAACTAGGACCCGCTGCCCTTGACAACTATATGTGATAACAAATACTTAATATGGTGTTGAAGTTGATACATTTGGCCTATGCCATGACTTCCCACTTGCTATGACACTATACAAAATGAATTTCCTTCTAATGAATCTTGTTTTCTTTGGAAGAATGATCTTAAGAAAGATGTACTTGATATGAATGATTATGGCCTTGGCTAGGATTCTATAGTTAGACACTCAACAAAGTAATTTGTCTCCAGTTGGTAATGAGTTTAAAGTCCACAAGATTGGCTATGAACCTAATTATTACATTGTTAATACATGCCCTCCAATTAATATTTTATGATGGCTTCTCTATATACCTATAATAGGGCCAAAGTAATGAAATCTAGTATGGCTTTATGGAATTAACATAAAGGTCATCCAACCCTAATGACTTATAATTTTCCATCTCAATCAGAGAAACAACCAATTCATGAAAATCAGACAATGATATACATTTTTTCATGTTCCTCAGAAATTTGGAGAGGAACCATGTCAAGGCAAGTCTACATTCCCACCATATATTACTTTGTGAAGCCTTGACACTAAAAAATTGTCTATATTGGATGACAATTTTTTCTTCAATATCCTCTTTCTTGGTGAGTCATTCATTGGTTGTCTTCACCATATATAGCTTTTCAAAATATTCCTTAGTTGAGAAGGCCTTGAAAAAGTCCTTATTTTGTCAGAACCCTTATCTAATATATTGGATACAAACTCTTAGATAATCCTCATATGCTGGAAAAACTTCGTCCAACTTAAGTTTTGATCTAAAAGACTGTTTTATAGTCTTAAGGTCAACCTCACGAGGATATGAATCCCCCTACGTTTTTAGAGAGGTGGTACTCCTCTTTTTCTTATAAACTTATAAACAAAAAATAAAATAAAAATCTAAGAAGGACCAGACTTTGTAAAAGATAACATTCACATTCAAAATAGTACATGAGATTGGAACCACGTATATTCAAAAGAAAACCATATATACAATATTTTACAATGTAGATAAAGAAAATGAGTATGATAAATAAGAGGTTGACATTTCCATCACAACATTCATCAAGACACTAAACAATATCCACAATAAAGAGATAAGAAAGATGGACCACATATATAAGAGAAATTTAAATGATCATTCAATTAGGCACCAAAAATATCATGATGGGTAAAACATTTGGAAACTCAAGCTTTAGATCAAAGTCTTGGAGAACACAATAATGAAGTATCCCAAGTAGCTCTCTCGGAGTCTCAAAAAATAATATGAGTCTTTAAATACAAAGTGAATGTCTTTAAAGAAAAGATATGCATTCACCCTTCAAAGAGGACTGAGATTGGGCTCCCGCGGACCATAAAATGAAAAGACCTGGAAGATAAGAAAAAGAAAATCAAGGGTTAGTTTGGTTTTCACTTAATACTGGGAAATAAAAGACAATATGACAAATGATTGCAAAAGAAACAGACATAAAACGGGGGAACAAGATTGTTGCTTGACTCACTGTGATGGAAAGTTATTGTACTTTACTTGCTTGTAGTCATTTCTTTTATAGGTGTATGTTGTGGTTGAGGTAGCATAACCGCTGCAATTATTTCTTGATTTTCTGGTTCAGTAATTCTAATTAATTCCTTTTTCAACCACTCCTTGATATATTGTCTTAAAGGTGTTATAATGATTTCATGCTTAGTTTTAATTTCAAATAATTGATTTTCAAATTCACTCAGATCCATTTTTTATTGATGCAACGTGTCGTCAACTTCATCATTCTTGTTGATATACCGAACTAACCATTTTTCAACTTCTTCTTCAGAAAAGTCTATTGTTTCGGTAAATTCATTTTCCTAAGAAACTTTTAATGCATTAAACATTAAAGTTTATTTTGATAAAATCATGGTATCCATCAATAAATTGGTACCATCAAGATCCTTTGTAAGATCCACAAGTTTAAGAAACAAATCACTTTTTTTTTTTAAACATCAGTCTCACTTATCATTTCTTTCAATTCTTTAATTCTTCTCAACCAACATGCATTGATCTCCTTCATCCAGTGAGTTGAAGGAATTTTTTGTTGTTTTTTGTGAGCTCAACTTAAGCTCGAGACTTTACTTGAGAATGCATTCACAATGTCTTTGTAAAATCTTTCATCATTTTCTAGGTCTTTTTGCAGGTATTCCTTGAAATTATGTATTCTTGATGAAAAAATAACAATACTTTGAGAAAGCTCCCAAATTTCTTGAATTATATCAATTCTCTTATGTATGGCATCACCAACACATTTTCTTATTGCTTGTAATAAACTTGATGAGCCTTTATATTTTTTAGTTCTTTTTAGGATATTCTCTAACACAAATGTAGGTTGGATTGAATTCAAAGGTTCGGGAAACAACGGTCCTGGTATCAAGGAAAATTCAAACTCTTTTATCCTCATCTTCAACTTTGAATTATCTTTTTCCATATTGGTCAATGGATTTCTTCAAAGCTTCCCCAGTTGCTCCACGAAAATATGCAATTTTTTACGGTGCAACTCCATCAAGGTCAATTAAAGATTTTCATTTTTCCGTTGACCTTTTGATTTTAGTATTGACTTTTTCCAATAAAAATTTCTTAGAATCACGATTGTAGGCCGCATGGTGAAAAGTAACAGATTATTCCTCGAATATTTCAGGATCCTGGGTAATCATGACATCAACAATTTCTCTAGTTTCCAGTAGTCTTTGTGCAGACCAACTAGGTTCTTCAATGAGCTCGTCTATGTCCATTGCACGTGGACTCTCCTGGACTTTAGGCATGCTTATCCATGTTGCTGATGTATTCCTTCTTTTGACAGAAGTATATGCAATATGAGATTTTACAAGACTTTTCCTAGGTGGGTCTTTATCACCACCATCATCTATCCCTCCAACTGATGTTTTTCTTGTCTCCATACCATTGGTTCTATTTGTTGTTCTTGATGGAGTACTCCTTTGGGAAGTTGTCGGTGAATTTGGGTTTTTATCCATTACTTCCATGCCATGTTGTTTGGTACATTCATTAGTTCTATTTGTTTCTTCCATGTCATCTGAAACTTGGTATGCCACGATTTCATGGAGATCTAGATTATCTCCACAACCCTTTTGAAATTGTTCAACTCTAGTGGAATATGAAGAGTACCGAGTCAACTCCATGTTTGTAGTGAATTTTTTATCTGGGTCAAAACCCTTAACAAATTTAACTTCCTTTAAGCCCAATTGTTCATGATGTCCTGCCAGTTCATCAAGGTGAGTTATATGCTTCATAGTAAATTCTTCAATTTTCCATGGTAGGGGTATGAATTCTTTTCTTCCTCTTATCATAGAAGAAATGGGCCCAAGTCTTGTACTGCCTACACATTTCCTCGACAAAGATTCTATCTAATGCATAGAACGAGAGAAGAAAAGGTTTCTCTTCACTACCAAACAACTTGATAACAGTAAATTCTTCAGAAGTTTCATAAACTCCTTTCCAAGAGAGACAGGTGGTTTCTTCAAGAGACAGTCTTGATGTATTATGACCAAAAATCAACTTTTTAAATTTTGAAATGAAATTGTTATGGACTTGGTAAAAATTGTATTGAGATTTATGTCTGTACAACACTGAGTACCATGCATAAATTGGTTTTAACTTAAAATCAACATGCTTTTACCTTGTCAAGTATTCAAACATGTGTCCATAAGCGATGGCGAAGATGACGTAAGAAGTCATAGAAAACTTTCGAGTCTTTTTAAGGTTATTCAATTGGAAAGAAATTTCACTTGAAATGAGATAACCCTAATCTATAATGGATTTTTCATGCAAAGCATATATAACATTTCTTGGTATAAACATAGTAGATTCTAGACTAATAATGTTGGTGAAAAACCATGCAAATTCTTTGTATGGGTATTTTAATGAAGTTACCTCAATCCTGGAAGCACCTGGGTTACTGCTTGGGTTTTCCAAATAATTGCTTATAAACATTTCCACTACTTTATGCTACTTTATAAATTCGTCAACCTCTTCATTTTTTGAATCGCAAGGTAGGTGTAGGGAGTCGTAGTATTCTGGAGAATGTTGAAGGAGCTAGAGAAATGGGTTGATGTCCTTGCAATTGAATTATTCTTTTCTCAGAGTTGAACTTATCTGCACACCATTGAACACTTTCTTTGAAGTTTGTCACTTCCATAACACAACCTACTAATGTTATTCATGAGGTCCAAATTAAGATCGTTTTCGTCTTGGCCGGAGAAAGAGTCTTGTTGTAATTTTATACTATGGACCATTGAAACCCTTGATCCTCACGCCCAAGTGTGTTTAGTGTATCTCATACAACTCTTTTTTATTACTTGACATCCTTTTTTTCTTTTTTTTTTCTTTTGACAAAAGGTGGCACTGTTGTCGATATTTACAAATTGACATATTTGTTTTTACTTAATTTCACCACGTATTGTCCTGATAGTTCAATCAATCATAAATATTTGCTTTTAATATTATCGGCTTACATGAGATTTGAATTTATTGCAAGATTTATCAAATGTTTCATGAATTTAATAACGACATTATGCTTACACAAGTGGAAGTTGATGTGGCGGGGACAATAAATGTGATGGGAAGTAGTGATGTGATGTCGCGGCAGATGAAAAATGTTAAGTATGAGAGTGTAAAACAAAGAATGGAATGTGCAATTCGTATAACATGGAATTACGGACCTGCGGACCTATGAACATGGATATGAGGAAGGGTAAGGAGGTCCGCAATGAAAATAGAAATATGGTCAAGTATTGAAAAAGGGTCATTTTGCGGATCGAATAAGTAAAATGTGCATTTTGGAGAATGCAAGACTTCAGACTCGCGGACTTGCGGACCTAAATACTAGAAAAAGGTTATCGTATAGTGAGTGGCTCCACATCTCCTTTTTATGAAAACTGACAAAGTGTTTAAAAAGTGAAAAAAATACAATTTGAGGAATGAAAAAACAATGAGTGCATTTTAGGGAATGCAGGGTTGCGGACCTATAGACTTGCAGACTTGGAGACTGAAGAAATGTTATAGATGATATGTGGTTCCACATGCACATTTCATAAAAATGACTAAGTATGAAAAAGGTGAAAAGGGAATTATAGAGGATGCAGAAGTAAGAGGCGTAAAATGTAGAATGTGAGACTATGTGCCTGCAGAATTGCGGACCTACAAACATGCAAATCTAATACTTTTGCTACCCCCACTCCACACTACTTGAAAAATGGCTAAGTGTTTGGAATTTTTTTGAAAAAAGAGAAAAACAAAATAAAGGAAAACCAACAAAAGAAAAGATAAGGGAAATCCTCTGGGTGGTTAAATGAAAACACCAAATTGATCACGAATGTGGATCAACATTAAGGAAGTGGAAAATTTTTCTATCCCTTTCTTGTGTATTCTCATCAAAGAGTCCATATTATTTTCATTGGTTGACCTATTCTAGATGTTCTTTCACAACCTTGTGCCATTCCTCTAGATTGAAGCAATTTGTTAACCATGCCCCCTAAAAAAAGTGACATTCTCCCACCAAAAAACCTATCCATCTCATTCTTGGATCTACATAAGACATTCCAAACCCTTGAAATGCAACAAAGATGACTTGGATTTTTCAAATGAAAAATGTTTAAGAGAATTTCATCTTATGCATTCACATTTGATTAGTTGCATGTGATAGAGAGAAGTAAATTATTTTGTGGTTTGAAAGAGTTCCTCTCCCAAAACTTTGACAAGCCTTGAACCACTGTAGTTGAATTAGAGGGTACTTCTCTCCATCGACGACTCACTAGTGAACCATCATATCACGTGGGTTCATATTTGAGGCAACTTTAAAAATAGTTCAAAATTAATTCAATATATTGGATGGTATTAAGGGGGTGAGGGAGTTTTAAAATTAGACTAGGGAAAATTTTCAGGGGGAGGGGAGGGGGGAGTTTTTCAAGTAAGATTTTTTTTGGGTGTGGAACCGATTGGGTTTAGACAACCTTAACACTAGAATAGTGGAAAGTAAACCAACACTAACCTTAAAGAGATAAATTCTTCCCTAAGAAGGATGATTATCATTGTGGGCTATTTAATTAGAGGAGTTTTTAGTTGAAGGATATTGAATTTAAAAATGGTATTTGCACATTGCTAGTAGATTGCACTATTTTTGTAGTGAAACAATGTATGTATAGTTTAAAATTCTTTCCATGTTAAGTGATTCTATACATAGGAGGGATTCATGACATTTCATAGAAAATATCTTATCTTATCCTCCTAAAGCTCTATGGGTATTTTGTAAGCTATCATTCTTTTTCTAACTAAAATTTGTTAGAATATGATGGATTTGCTCATTTTACCATTGACAATATCACTATTGTCACCCAAACATAGGCTGAAGCCACCCTCTAAGCACCTTAACCTTGACTAAGAATCACTCCGGAAGCAAACCCTAGGCTAGATAGCCAAACAAGGTGTAGTGCATCTTCCTCCAAGGATAGCACACCAACAATAGTTGATCAGATAGTCCAAACCCTAGCTAAGAGATAGTCCAAGCCAAAACTGAAATCTGCTTGCTGCAGCAGCTGCAATGGCAGCTTTCCTCCACACATGTGCACCAATCTGGGCAACTGTAGTGCGCACAAGCACTGCTCTGCAATTCTGAGACTACTTGCCAGAATGAGAACCGGCCCCCTATATTTATACTAAATCTGGCTAACTGCCTGGGTCGAGTTCTCATTCTGGGTATCTGTTTGTTCAATATATATTATTTCTTCTGGTCGACTTCTTCTCTTGGAGGTTAATAACCTAATATAAATTATCCTCTTGAGCCGACAAGTCTTCTAGGGTTATTAACCAACTCATTAGGGTTTCTCTTGCTTCCCAGAGTATTCTATTCTCGTCAGGTTTACACGTGGAGGTAAATACCTCCCGCAGCTACCATAATATCAACACTTCCTCCTAGCTAGGGAGGTATTACAGGTAATGGTCTTGAGCACAAAAACATACCATTCACCCGGTAGCATCAACATAGTTGTCTAGACTATCTCATGACTAGATCATGAGCATCATCATCACCATCAGTGTCATCAGCTGCATCATCTCTCGAAACCATACTCTATCTGAGTAATCATACATCATGCTCACTCCACAGAGTGACACAAGAGCCATTCTTCTAATCTGGACATACATCCTAGAAGAGTAGATGCTCTGAACCATTTTCCATTTGGGAAAATCTCTGTCCTTTTAATCATCCATCTGGTTGATAATCATTTACCAAATTGTTGATAGTCTTCAAGGTAATCGGAACAAAAATATAACACAACTGTGTCGATCCATAGTAGTACATAACTACAATCCAGTGGTATACTACCACACCAAGTAGCGAACAAGTACTTGATCAATAACATATAGTCACGAAAAGTGGAACACATCCACCACAGTAGTATACATCTACTGTCATATGGTCTTCATAACAATCATCTGATATCAACCTGCACAGAAAGAATGTTATGATATAAACTGAATCATCTGAGCCAATATTTAACTCACATATGTGAGATCTGAAATAATATCCACCCTCAGTATATAACATCAACAATGGGCTATCTGCCCTATTCTTCTCAAACAAGGAAGAATGATTGTTTCTGATTTCTGAGCCTAGACCATTCCTCACCCTGGGCCATTCCTCCAACACTAAACAAAGTGTAACCTGGAGAGAATGAACCTGCCCTAAGGAATGCCTGTCCCTGATTGTTGAGCCTGGACCATTCCCCACCCTGGGCCATTCTTCCTACACTAATCAAAGTGCACCCTGGAGAGAATGTATAAACCCTATGGAATGAATGTCCAGACCATTTCCCCTGTTAAACATAAGAGGAAAAGACTATCCTGTATCAACCTCCAAAACAGACCATTCCTCATGTTAACCACAATGAGAAATCATTGTCCGGCGAGGCGGGCCAGTCTTCTTGAGTAACCCTCAAGAAGAGAGACTACCCTAGACCACTCCCCATGTTAACCACAATGGGAAGTCGTTTTCTATGATACATCAACAATCTAGACCATTTCCCATGTTAACCACAATGGGAAATCGTTGTCCATCAGAAATCTCAATTCACTTTCCGAACTGGAAAGGAAACTGCTCATCCTGGACCATTTTTCGAACTGAAAAATTATTGTCCATAAATCAATACATATCAGTGCTCCCTTCCAACCTGGGAGTCATCTCTTCCTTTTTCAATAAGGAAGTCATCTCCACGAGCTCCATCTTGAGTACACAAACTCTTTCATCTTGGATAAAAGCTTTACCAAAATGTCTGCTTATCTGATCATCCGTGGAGATATGTATTGAAGAACTACTTTCTCCTTTCTGGACTTCATCATGGATAATGTAATGCTTGATTTCAAATGTACCTCGGTCTGGAACATTGGTTTTCTCTGAAGGCTTCATGTAGCTCTGATCAATAGAGTATATCATTGTTGGAAAAACTGGAACATATCCATGTGGCACTTCTTTTGTCATCATGAGATCTGATCTACTGAGTAATCATATTGATACAACATCTCTGTTATAGAAAATCTTCACCACGCTTCTGCTGTGCACTGGAGGTTCTCCACCAAGTTATATTATTCCATCTGCATACAAGGGTCTCTTTCTGGTATGCTTCAAAGTCTCGAGGTTGCTCTTCATACGCTCTTTATTTAATTTCTCTAGAGAACAATATTTGCATTCATCTGATGTAGAATTCCAACCCATGGATATTGCAGATGATATAATGTAGAGATATGTCTGGTTTACTGGAACAAGTAATCATCATAGTCTTCTCCCTCCATCTGGGAGAACCTCTAGTTTTAGATCTCGCAATGATTTCATTCATAAGTCTTCCATACACTATTCTTCATCACGATTTTCAGTTCCTCTGCTTGATTTCTTTTAATGAGTTCATATCAAGCTGGTAATCTAGTGATTCTCGATACAATGACTGGTTTGTTCTAGATTCTCTTTCTTTCTTGGAATCTTCATGTTCTTTCTGATGTTTTTCTTTAGCTCTTGGGTCCATGGAGTTTCTTATAGATTCCTTGCCCTAAAGATTCCACTTCTTTCTTTCATCATAGGATCATAGATGTGGATGGACAACCAGGAATACTTTAAGGCTTCTCTTCGAAGAAGACTTCTTCTAAGTTTGAACTGAACACGTACTGTCTTTTATGGCTGCTACCATGGATATATATACTTCATCATCTTCAATGGATTAGCTCCCTCCTAATCCTTGCTTCATGCATGAGTGCATATAATTGGCTCCCTCCGTCTAACAGAGTCCACGCTTCCATATTATTGTCTTCTGCAAAACGTCATAAGTCTTTCTCCAATCTCCTCTTGATTGCTGACTTCTTTCTGTCTTTGCTTCTTCTAAGTCTCTTCATGATTGATTCAGATTTCAACTTATCTTGTAATAGCTTCCATATGATTTGTTTGATGTATTTCATCCTTGTATAATGATAACAATCCTTATCTTGTTGTTCTTCCATAGGTATAGTTCTCCTTGGAACACTTTATCTTCCAAGAGATAGATATACAAGATATGTACAGAGACGATGTAAACAAGATATGTACAAGAACTAAGAAGAATATTGTTACCTTAGAAGAAGAATTCTCTTCCATTCTGCTTGGTCTTCTTTGTAGGTTCCTTTTCTTCAGCAACTGATGCTTCGTGTGTCCCCTTCCTTTTCTTTAGCTCAGGACAATGATTCTTGTAGTGACCATACTTTCGACAGTTGAAGCATTGTACTTCTGAAATATCTTTCTCTTGATTTGGCTTCCTCCTTGAGCCAAACTTCCTTTTGTTCCTGAAATTCTTGAATCTTGTTGTGAAGGCTTGATCATCGTACTTCTTTTGGAGTTTCTCTTTTGCACTGATCCTGGATTCTTCTTGAGCACAACAAGTCCAAAGTTCTTCAAATGTTGGATACTCCTTCCCTGTGTTCATGCTTGCGGCAAATGCATCCCATGTCTTGGGAAGACCATTGAGTACTATGTTTGCCAATTCCTTCTCTGAGATGATCTCTTCAATAGCTTATACTTGATCTCTTAACTGGGAGATCCTCACAAAGTATGATGTTATGCTATCATCATCATTCATCTTCATGTCACAGAGCTCATTCTTCAGACTCATTATTTGTCCAATGTTTCTGACTGAGAAGAGGTTTGTTAGGGCATCGTACATCTTCTTCAATGAGTTAAGGTGGGAGATGTAGGGTATCAAGTGGTATTTTATAGAATCCACTATGATACTCATGGCATTGATGTCACCGTCTTTGAACTTCTCCATAGCTGCAATGTTCTGTGATTCCTTCTCTTTCCCTTCTTCAAACTCTAGTTTCACAATCTTTCCTTTCACGATATCCAACACTTTATTCTTGGAAAGGATGATATCAATCCTTGTATTCCACGCTCTGAAGTTAGAAGCTCCATCTAACTTGTTCTCTAACTTCATAGAGTAAGTCATGGCTGCTTTGACTTGGTCAACCCTAGATTTGAACAAAAACTCAAACTTCACATCTTGGCTTTCTGAGAGTACCAGGAGATGCGCTAGGCTAGGGCGCACTGATCTATCCAGAAATTAGGTCAATCCCTTCACTTAAGGCATCTCAATGACATGATTAGGGTTTCTGCAACTACACCTACTAGTAACCCTATCGACAGTGCTATGGTGACTGCTCCTGCTAGAAACCCTAGCGACAATTCTTCAATGAGATTAGTATCCTCACGGCTATGTTTCCTTCTAGTGTTTAGACTGAATGAAGGAGGTGTGGGCCCATAACCTATTAGAATATAATGGATGTGCTCATTTTACCATTGACAATATCACTATTGTCACCCAACCATAGGTCGAAGCCACCCTCTGAGCACCTTAACCTTGACTGTGAATCACTCCGAAAGCAAACCCTAGGCTAGATAGCCAAACAAGGTGTAGTGCATCTTCCTCCAAGGATAACGCACCAACAATAGCTGATCAGATAGTCCAAACCCTAGCCAAGAGATAGTCCAAGCCAATACTGAAATCTGCTTGCTACAGCAGCTGCAATGACAGCTCTCCTCCACACGTGTGCATCAATCTGGGCAACTGCAGTGCGCACAAGTACTGCTCTGCAATTCTGAGACTGCCTGCTAGAATGAGAACTGCTCCCCTGTATTTATACTAAATCTAGCTAACTGCCTGGGTCAACTTCTCATTCTGGGTATCTGTCTGTTCAATATATATTATTTCTTCTGGCCGACTTCTTCTCTTGGAGGGTAATAACCTAATATAAATTATCCTCTTTAGCCGACAAGTCTTCTAGGTTTATTAGCCAACTCATTAGGGTTTCTCTTGCTTCCCAGAGTATTCTATTCTCGTCAGGTTTACACGTGGAGGTAAATACCTCCCGCAACTACCATAATATCAACAAAATTGTCATGAGGTTCAAAGTAACATGTGATGTGTAAAGCCTGCAGATATTGAAAAGGCTAGTATTTGAGTATTCAAAACTTTTTTTATTGGAATCATCAAGAGGCTAGAATTAAGAGGCGATGCACCTTGAGCTAGCAATGCGAGCAAGTCTGTCTTTGTGATTTTTTTGTTAGAAGTGAAGCATATCATGAAGTAGTAGGGTGATACATCTATATTCCTTGAACCATATATAAATTATCAATGAACAATGAAAGTATTTGAATAAGCAATGAACATGACCACCAATTACATTTCCAGGATGTCAATAATTTTTCTAATAATTTCTTGACAACAATTTAGGTGAGTGGAATCAACATTGTATTTTTGACCACTTTCTTTAGCATGCATGCTTGAAACCAAGCACACTCTATGGAAATGGTTTTCAAAGTTATTGTGAGTTCTAAGACATATGAGTTTTCATGGAGAAAAAAGGATGATAAGCAACACTCTCACCCTAGTGGAGTGACTGCTTGCACTTACTTATTTTGCATTTATGACTTTTTTCCTTAAATGGAATAAAATCCATCCATTCTAATGAGTGTCTCTAATCCCACCCAATTGGTTGATTCAAGATAGTTGTCGAGGAAATTCAATTTCTTAAATTACTTTACTTTAAATTATCAACTAGGGAGCTCGTAAGCTTGTGAGATGCCGACAAAATATATGTAGGAGTAGGCATCTAACTCTAAGCTAAGAAAGCTTAATGAAAGGATACAAAATTCAACTGAGGTCAATGGAAATATATTTCAACTATTAACCCCATTCCTTTGGTTTATAAGCAAGAGCATCAACAGGTTTTGTGATCACTAAAGAAACTTAGTCTTCAATGCCTAACTTTGTAGGGAAACCATGCTTGCATAAATGAAAGAGCATAAAGAAATGAATAGTAACTGAAATGAACAACTAATGAAATAACATCACACAACAAAAAGAAGCTATTGGGAAACATATACCAGAGAGATGGGGCCTTGCCTCTCTTGGCATATACTGGCAAGAAGGACTACAGTAGAGAACTCTTGATGTGCAACACCAAACTCTTTATTCCAACATCAAAATTATTACAACAATCCTTCTCTTCAATATGGAACTCTATGCTCTAACTCCTTAACTATCAACTATATACTATCCTAGTTGAATTATATTATCTTATATTTATACATAAAACTTCTCCTTCACAAAAGGAAAAAGAGATACAACAAGATGAGATCATATCCTAAACAAGTGGATCTGCAACTAACAAATCCTAGATCCTAAACATGTGGATCTTTCACCACAAAATATTGGATTTGTTCTAAGATAGTTTGAATAATATAATAACAACATATCTCATGAGATCCATGTGCCAAAATTCATGGTTATGGGTCGCCACTTGATCAAACCACTTAGCTGCAGAATTGTAGGCTAGTTAGACCAGTTTTGGAAATCTCAACCATACGCCCCTTTTTTTGCACTTTTTGTAGATTTTCCTCGAGAAACACCTAAATGACCCTATTATGCACAAAACCCATATTTTACATTTTCTATATTCCTCTTCATTAGATCATAAATGTCATGGAAATTTTGATTACTAGAGCTGCCAATCCGTTGTAGAATTGCCAATAGTTGTAGAATTGCCAACAACTACATAATTGCACAAGCAAGTTAGGAAATAACAATATCAATCCTAAGTAATCATAAAAACATGGGAAATCAACCACTATAGTGTAATTCTACCACGTGAATCTCATATAAGGTAGAAATGGTCAAATGCAGAAATATAAATGATAAAGGGAGATGATGAAGGGGTAAAGAGAATGAAAAATGACTAGATGACATCATAAAATGTGTTATTTCTGAGGTCAAACATCTCCTTCACACTCAAATCATTTCATGTCCTCATGCAATAAAAAATACATAGGAGGTAGTGTCTGGATATATATGATATTGGACCTAAGTAGAAAGGATTTGTTTTACACTTGGTTTTTTCAAAGTCATCGATGTCACAGGGAGATGGATGGTGATGGGTAGATAATGAAATATGAAATGTGAAGTGAAGGAATGGAAAATATGAAGAGCTTCAAGAATTTTATGTGCATGAATTCCTCGTTAAATGACTACCTAGAAACATAAATTTCTTACCCAACTTTACCTTCTCCCGATGGATGGTGATCTGAGAGACAAATGTTGAACTCTAGCTTGCTTGATGCTATGATGATATGAGAGGAAAATGATGTGAAAAGGAAGATGTTGGTCATGTTTGGACTCCTTGTAAGTTTTTCTTTTGCCATAATGATCCGTTGTTGGACAAGTTTTGTTGATGATGTTGATATGAACTTGTAAGTCTGAAGAGTGTTGTTGTTGAATGATATAACTAATGTTGATGTCAAAGATGAAGTTTGAATCTGTTGATTGTTATTGAACTATTGTTAACAAAATGTTGAAAATTTGATCTTTATTCATGCTTGAAAACTTGAAAATTGAAAAATGATAAAAATCAATGTTGATAGGTGGATGAATATCTCGTTCTGATTTGAAATCATCTCCAAGCGAAGTTCTAGTCTTGGAATGTGTGCAACCATTCAAAACTACAAATCGGCTACAGAAAGATGAAAAATTTGAAAAATGTTGAAAATCATGGCTGATAGGTGGATAAACATCTCATACTAATTTGAAATCATCTCCAAGTCGCAATTTAGTCTTGGGATATGTGCAACCATTCAAAACTATAAATCAACTACAGAAAAATGGTTGAAACTACTTACAACAATTCTAATAAATTTTATAAAATCAGTTTGAAAACATGTCGGTACATTCATTGTCATGCATTTTCTGCAAATTTTGTCCTCCCTTATTCAATTTGTTGTATGGGGCACAAAACCCATGTTGTGAAATATCTCGGTTTAACTTCAATTATTTACAAATGACGTGAAAAAAGTGCCCTTCAAGCAGGCTGCTATAGGAAATATTGGAATTATATCAAAATATGCTTCAAAAACATACCTATAGATCCCTCATTATGCACTTTCTGGAAATTTTGTCCGGTCTTTTCTCAATTTTCTACATGGGGTACAAAATCCATGTCTTAAATTTTTTTATTTCAACTTTATTTTCTTGCAAATGTGGTGCAAAGATATCCCCTGAGAATAAAAATCTAGCTATAATAACCTTTCTGTAGCTGAAAAAATCATTGTAATTTTGAAAAAAAATGAATTTCAAGAACATGATGAGTCGAATATGTTTATGTTCTACAACTATGGACATTGAATGGAAAGGAAAACTCCACCCATCCCCCACACTTAAGTTTCAATATGCACATCAAATACAAGAGAACCATCAAGGAAACCTGATAATAAAGTATCAAGAATGAGAGGTGTAAGCATCACAAGGTAACCAGGAGGAATCATCTCTGTAACACCCTCTTTCCCCCAGTTTGCAAATATAACTATATTGACCAAGAGACTATGGAAAACTCAATATGTGTGAATGTTTGATTTTATGGACCTTTGTATAAAAGGTCGACAAGTGTAAATTATGTTATTTTAATAGAAAATGGATAAGTGTTGCATGATTGCTGGAAAGGGGATGTGCTAAGAGAGACCACAAATGCTATGAAAGAGATGGTGAAGGGAACCAGTAATGGTTGCGTTAACCTCCACCAGACCAGTACTTTGTTGGATTTAATTGCTCAGGATCAGAACAACCCTCTGACCCATGAATGAATTATAGTCAGGCTAGTAGGTGGGAAGACCTCGTTAAGAGTTAATGAGGGGATGGGGTAGACCACCCATCTGTAAGGATTCCAGACCTGACCACAGACTGGGAATTTGGGCCACACATAATATTCCTGAGAAAGGCAAGAAAAGAAGGGGTGGTGGGAGAGGAAGACCTGCGAAGACTGCAAAGACGAGAGACTAATCTCTCGGGTTCGAGGAAGAACTGTGAAAATAATGTTTTTTGATCGCGGGAAATAGAGATCGAGTCGGGAGAAGGAGAGTAACCTTTGTCCCTATCTAGTTCTGTGCCGGAAGAAGAGATTCAATCTCAAAGCATCGTGGTCTAGCTCGGGGGTGGCTAGTGGTAAATCTATTAGGAGTGACTGAGCCTATGGTTGGGTGGAAATGAGCACCCCTTCCAACAGTCGCTTCACGTTATCTGGTTTTGATAAGTGTTTTCATACTCTATGCATTGAATTGGGAATTTATGGTTGCATGCATGTATTTACATATCTATAAATGGTTTCTGTATTGAAAAGGTTAAGTTATGTGTATACATTGGCTTCCTTGAGACCTTTTGCTTCTGCTTTTCCCATATGCTCCAGTTTAACCCTCGAAAGGGTTTTCCTCAGGGAGCTACCTCACAACTATGGAGTCGGAGCAAGCCTCTTGGCACTGCTACCGTCTCGGTAATCCCATGAGTTTACCCTGCCCTATTTCATAACTTAAAGTTCTGCGAGTTAGGTATGCGTTTCCTTCAAACCAGTAGCCCGAGAGACCTTAAACTCGCACCCACGACTTTAACCAAAACCTGGTTAAGAGTAGAGCTCATAGCCCGAGAGTCATCAGAAGGTCCATGTGACCCAGGTCTAGGAACCTTGTGCTAATCCAGAAAGGAGCTAGCTCATGATGGTTTCAGAGTTCGGGAGCTCGAAGACCTGGGATGTCAAACTTCACAATAGTCAAAATTACCCGAAATCCCGAAGTAACAAGAGTCGTAGATGAATAAAGAACCTGATAGAGGAGTTCAATGTGATCCGTTCATCGGAAGGAAAACTGAACTCAATCGTCAAATCAACTCAAAGATCCACTGGAGTTAATGGATCAAACACCAGCCATTCGATTAGATCGATGGTTGGGAATCATTGCGGAGCACAGAGGCAAAATTAACGTACGTTCTAGTTCATGACCTACAATCAACCAATTCCGTTGATCGCGTTGTGGTGGAGGATCAATGACCCCGATTAAACAGGGTCAGGTGAACACTTTTTAGATTGCATAGATTGAACTCTCCGATAAAGAGCGAGCATGTTGGGGTCCCACAATCATTGTGTACCGTCGATCTGTGAACAAAGATCGATGGTTGGGAATCATTGCGGAACGCAAAGGCGAAATTAACAGACATGCTAGTTCACAAGCCATAATCAACCAACGTCGTTGATCGTGTCGGGGTGGAGGATCAATGACCACGATCAAACAGAGTCAGGCGATCATTTTTCAGATTGCGGAGATTGAGCTCTCCGATAAAGAACGAGCATGTTGGGGCCCTGCAATCACTGTGAATCGTCGATTTGTGAACAAATTGGTATTGGCCGGATCTCGATCGTGAAATATGAGGGATGTTGAAAGACGATTAGAGCGGAGCGACGAGGCGCATTGACGCCATCCATGGTGACATGGATTTAATATTGACGAGCCACGTTCCACCTGGATTCATGCGTATCACATACCCTATAGCCCCTTTGGAATGTGACACATGTCATCCCAGACGAGGGCACATGTCGCCCCTAACCAACTACATGTCAGCCCCTGGTATGTGCCCACCTCCACCATGTGGTTGGTGAAATGAATGGAATTCCGAAAGTCCGGGGCTTTGGGACTCTGGAGGAATTGAGGTGTTTCAAAAATCCCTAAAGTGCCAAAGTGTCGGAGTAGATCCTAGTCGTTGGAACTGGAAGGAACGTGGCAGTAGATCATTAAATCTGAAGAAGAACCACTCTAGAGGAAATGAAATGAGGTGCTTCGAAAATCCACGAAGCCCGAAGTGTCAGAGTAGATCTGAGCCGTCCGTTGGTAAGGACAGGTGTCACTAGCTCCCGCACTCTGGAGCAAAAGTACTCTCGAAGAGCCGAAGTAAATCATGATTGTTGATATGAGGAGGACACATGTAAAGAGATCTCAGACTTCGAAGGAATAGGCTTTGGAGCGTTCGAAACTCTCGAACGCCGAAGTCTTGAAGTAGATCACAACTGTCAATCAAGAAGGACGCGTGGCACTCATTCTGTAACTTCGGGTACAGAGCATGTCAGAAGAAAAAGGCTTTGGAGCATTCAAAACTCCCGAACGTCGAAGTCCTGAAGTAAATCACCACCGTCGATGAAGAAGGACGCATGGCGCTTGTTCTGTAACTCTAGGTACAGATCACTTCAGAATAAAAAAGATTTGGAGCATTCGAAACTCCGGAACGCCGAAGTCCCGAAGTAAATCACCACCGTCGATCAAGAAGGATGCATGGCGCTCGTTCTGTAACTCCGGGTACAAAGCACTTCGGAGAAAAAGGCTTTGGAGCATTCAAAACTATCGAACGTCGAAGTCCCAAGGTAGATCACAATCATCGATCAATAAGGACGTGTGACATTCGTTCTGTAACTCTGGGTACAGAGCACTTCAGAGGAAAAAGGATTTGAAGTGTTCGAAACTCCCAAACGTCGAAGTCCCAAAGTAAATCTCAGCCATTGGCTGTGAGAGGAGTGTGGACCGTAGATCTGGTTCGTGTGTGTTCGCGAGTTCGGAGTTCGACAGATTTGGAGTCAAGTGTGTCAGGAACACCCGAAGCCCAAGGTTTCGAAGTGTGCAGGAATGAAGGCTTAAGCCCATGGTTTTTGGCCAGGGTCACGTGGAGGACTCTGCGGGTACTCAAAAAAGTGGATTTTTGTCATAGAAGTAAGAATGTTGGAAGTTCTAGGATATCAGAGAACTTGGGAGAGGTATATCTGCCATCTATGAGATCAGTTTTGAACATGGAGACCGTGGCTGGAAGACTCTAGATGAAGAGAATGGGATAGAGACCTTGAATTGAGGTTTGATTTCTTAAGAAGAACGAAATTTCGATGCCCCACCATGGGTGTGTTACAATCTCCCAATGTAATCACTTCTAGTTTATTTGCTTCATCTTCCTTCTCAACCCTGTAAAAATTAGAATCTCCAAGACTTTTCTCCCGATTTAAGTACATTTAATTCACTATTATTTGTTGCATCTTTGTGCTTTCTTTCTCCATAATTATTTGCTCCATGTAAATCTTACTTATAAGTGCATCTTTCTCAGCTTCTGTCATAGCCATTTTCATTTGTGTTTCAACTTCCTTTTCCACTACCTTTTGCCTCTCCATTGCTATCAGAACCTTAGTATGCTCTTCTTTCATTTGTGCATAGTTTTGGGCAATGACTGGTAGAATTGTAGGTTTTGTCACTCTCACATTAATGATTTCAATACCAGGAGCATAAATGGTACAACCCTTTTGAAGAGCCTCTTTCATATTCTCATCAATTTGATCAAACTTGTCAATGTACATATCCTGCAAAGTGTGCATGCTGCAAAACTGGTTGATTTCATGATGAATTTTATCATAAATCCAAGTTGTTTCATAAGTGACACCATAACTCAATATGGTATCATAGATGTAATCCTTTCAAAGGCAATTAACCACCTCAATCTTATCAAAATAAATCATTAATCCACCCTTGGTACCACATGGTATATTTTTTTTTACTTCATCTGTCTGAATGGTCACTTGAATTGGCTCATATTGAATCAAAAAATGCATCTTCAAATGGAAACCAAGGTCATTAATTCTCCTCGATAGAGCACCTCTTGTCTAGTAAGCACCAACCATGTCCTTCTGAAACTTGGTGCAGAATACCAAAACAAGAACTCACTACGAGAATAGATATCGTGACCAATATGGAGATAAGAAAAAATAAAAGCTACATGATATTGATCTCTTCAGACGCAAGAAATCCAGGTATGAGTCCTCTATCCATCGACGAGATTCGAACTCGTCCTACCGTCTTACAACACTAGATCCAAATTGATTTAAATATCTTTCTGTGATAATCCCTGCAATTGATTTCTTCTCTACTCACCTTACAACCAACAGTTCTATTGAATTGGAGTGGAGGAGATTCAGATCAAGATCCCATAGATACATTTCTCACGGTTCAAAATAACCCCAAAACAAATCACGGATTTCAAAGAAACCATCATCAACTAAATTTTTGGAAATTATGAGTTTGATGAATCTTACGTATCTCCTAGATCCTTTAGAAGTTTGACGAATCTTGCGTATCTTTTATACCATCTCTAATATATCAATGCTTAATAAATTTGTACCATTTAAACAATTTGCTTTGTACCAACCACAACTTTACCTTTAGGTACTAAGATGGTTTGTCATTCCTTTAAACCCTTCATTGCTAAGCAACATCAACAAGAAGCCCCTAAGATGGCTTGGCATTCCTTTAAACCCTTCATTGCTAAGCAACAACAACACTTCTCATGCTCCATGATTGCTCAACAAGATTACCATTTTTCATGGAGTAAGGAGTACAACCATGGTGCAAAGGCAGTGTAGATCTAAGACAACGATAAACAACCATGGTGTTAAGACTATGTAGTGATCATGTCAACAAGTGATGCATAATTAACTAAGATTGTGCACTCATCATAAGGATTGTGTCAACCATATTTGTACAAAGATGGTGCAAGCGATGCAAATCTACAACAATCCTAACGTTGTGTAGTGATCATGTCAACAAGTGGAAATGACCTGCAATGTAATAATTATAACTCTTGTAATAAATTAAACTCTTACTATAGTGTCACAGTAAGTAATATTATAATTCTTTCCACCAACCAATTGAATAATTTAATCTATTTTGTTTTTAAATTAAGTTTAAACGACAAATACAATACAACTAAAATATACTCCTCCACCAAGGGATAATTAGTCTCATGAATCTTAAACAATCTTAAATCTAAGTTTTGAAATTAAAAAATAATAAAAATATTTTAAATAAAAAATAATTCAAATTAATAAAATTTTATAAAACATTGAATAAATGCAATGAATTTAGTGCAAAAGATCGAACATCTGGGTTCTCTCGTTTTTTCCCTCCGGAGAAATCGCCTGATCCGAATGAAACTCCCACACCAGCTTTCTGTAAGCCTTCTTTATATCCTTTGCTGTCGCCGTGGGGCTTATCTCCAGTACTTCATACAAATTCTTTGATTCCATGTGACCGAGCACTGAAAGTACCGCCTCTGCGCCTGTAGAGGCCTTCATTGTTCTCACCTGGAAACACTGCCGAAATCCAACATTTTTGCTAACGGTGCCTGATCCCACATGCAGTGTCTAGCGGCCCATATGACGAGCGATTGGCTATTTAGTGGAGGATAAAACATTAGAGGAAAATATAAGGGAAAAAACCATTACTCATATATAATTTTTCTTCTTTGAGACAACTAGACACCAAGAAGGTAAACCTGAACATGAAGTAACATGAATTTATAAAGTGTAATTTTTTTTCTTGCTATAGATAGATACAATCTGAATTTTAAAATTTAATGTGCACTACTGAAACAATATTTTTGGGTTAATTGTATCACTCCAACCATTTTATTTTCTCGACTGTCCATTCACAACGGGGATGATTTCTTTGCTTTGAATCTTTAGTAAGCAATTAGTTTTGTTTGTTTTTAAATTGGATTAAACAAGGAAAATATATCAATGTTGCTCTGAGATTTCATCCCTTATTAAAGGAGGATGAATAATGCAACCACAAACGTCAATTTCATAGCTAATGCAAAGGATTTTCATAACATGAATCGAAGTTTGAGATGAGAAACTATTACTATCCCGTGCTTTGTATGAGGTTGAGGTCTCTGTAAACAATCCCTTGCCTGTGAAGATGCTCCAAAGGCAAAACCACTTCGTCCACATAAAAGCTGAAATCATGGTACCCACCATAATCAGCTCCAATGACAATAATATCAATAATATTTGAAGGCACTGACAATAATATTTCAAGGAAAAACCACAATGGAAATTTGAGTATATATTGAAATATTTCCCACCTAATGGTAGACTTAGAAAACATCTCATCTGGTTGAATTGACCATGCTTCTATTCTTTGCGTGCTTCATGTCTCTCTCTGAAAATGGCGGGGTCATAAGTGTTATACAATTATTTTCCACCTAAACACTTGATGAGCATCATCTAGATGTTAACAGTCTAAAACAATGGATTATACCATTTTTCCCCTTAGTTTGCAGTACCTTTTTTCCTGGTCATTAGTTGTCCCTTTACAACCTGTGACCAATATTTTTGGTCGCTTCTTGTCCTCTTTCAAAGGATGATTGGTCGCTCCCTGCAAGAATGGAGGGCGTGACCAAGTCCGTTACTCCCTATTTAGGATTAGTTTCCATGAGATGAGATTAAACCTCCGATTTTTCGTGGTTTGACCTCGAGAAGCTTGTTATCTTGGGCATCTAGATCACATCTAGATTAACCTTTGATCTTACCTCTATTATTTTATATATTGAGGGTCTCTTGTGGGAAAATGAGGAGGAAAAGAGAAAGTAAGATTATTCTATCGGATTAATCACGGAGCTTGGGAAAGGAGTTTGGATAGAGCTTTATTAGGCTATACGATTGTAAGTTGTAAATTGTTTCATTTTATCAATAGAAGAGAACTTTCCCTCGTATTTGATTGTATATGATTATCATAATCTTTGGAGAGAATTAGGATTTTCATGTTATGTCATTAGATCTATTATAAATCTATACATGATACATTTGTTCTTGTGAAAGGAGTTTGTTTTTGTCTTCATGTATGCAGATCTATGTTGATAAGAGCGAAGAACATCTTCGAGAAAACAAACAACAAAGGAGCGTACAGGGACAACCATGAGGTGATCAGGTAAGCCCTTTTATTCCATTCACTTATAGGTCATTTCCATGTATGATTTAGATCTAGGAAGGTCCACCTTTTGTATCTCTATTTTGTATTAGGTCTAGGGAGAGCCTAAGGGAGGTAACTCTTGCAGGGTGTAATTATCCTACAACAGATTGATGACCATACTTGGGATTTCCACTACTGTTTATTTAGTTTCTTCATCAGTTTCTTTGATTTGTTTTTCCAATATTCTTTCTTGTTGTAAACCCCATTCTTTGTTATTGATCTACTCGCCAGTCTTTTTTGAGGCTATTTGAAAGTTTTCAGTCCTAGATCTGATAGATTTTCTTCAGATCTATTGTTTTTTGCACTTGTATGATCATGGTCGTTGGTTTCCTGTACACATAGAGTGACCCCATCCCTTTTGGTTATGAGCGACTTTATTACTAGACACGACCGTCTTGAGAACTACACTATATAGTGCAACCAATGCTTAGTGGTCACTCTCTGATCCTCTGAAATTTACGTCTGGTCTCTCTATGGTAACTAATAAGGCGCGACCAGGAACTAAAAAATCCATTTTTGAAGGGGAATCATTCAAATATAAGCCAGATTTGTTTTTTCCTTTTCTTGTTGTCCTCTAAATCTTTCCCGGATCTGTCCTAGCAGTCATTTCTCCAACATTTTTCAAAGTCATTTGAAATATTTTTCTTTTGTGCGCCATTTGTTTATCTGATTAAAATCACTTCTTGTTTTTGTGGGTATGATTTGGATTATCTAATATCTTTCCCTTGGGATTTTAGTGTTGTTGGTACTTTTGTGAGAGAGTCTATTTGTTTTTAAAAATCTTTCGGGTTTCCCTTTTGATTTGCTTCCATTGTTTAAACAAAGCCAACCCTCTTAATTTGTATCCCATTTTAGAATCCACTTGGAACTTCTATTTCATTCGCAATACATTGCTTTCAGATTCTTCAAAATTGTTTCGACCCATTATTATCTATCTTGTTTGTTTCGTGTGATGCAAAACATGTCTTTTTAGTCCTTTTATTTGAAATAAGTTTTCAAAACAAAAACACAAAAAAAGAGTTTTTCATTACATTTTTCGAATTAATTGTTTAAGAGTCTTTGGTTCATTAGTAGAAGTGAAAATTCACATTGTCAAAAAACATTGTAAGGAAAGAGTCTGGATTTTTTTAAGGAATTTCATTTGCATTGGTGTACGTTTTTTCATCGAAGAAAAAAGCTCTCTTACCTTCCCTTAAGTAGTTATTCATCAAAAATAAACTTTTCATTTTCGCATATAGCTTTCTTTTGGGATTGGTTTTGAGTCAAAACACCATCAAGTCATTCATTTTGTTCCCTTTGAGTAAATAGCAACCAATTAAAATCAATTAGAACATTTTTGTTTAATAGCAAACCAACAATAGATTATGATTTAAGGCCTTGGAATAGGATTGGAGAGTTGATCCAGGTGGATATCGGTGGCCACCCACCCATTCCAACTGGCTCCAAACATTCTTCTTGCAATTTACTATTTTTAGTAGTTTTTTCGGTTTCTAAACTTCTGGGCCCATTTTGAGGTCCAAAATGAAGTTTTTTTTCTGGATTGAGTGCCTCAATAATAGTGAAAGGCTCTTATTGATCCCCCAAAATGAATCTCCTCAATGATACATTTCCAACGAGCTATCTTGCGCCACAAACTAAGATTGTATGCCAAAGTTACGCCCTTGAGAAGTTGATACACCAAACTACCCAAAACGAGGTCCACAAAATTGCTGGCTTTTCATCTTCCGAGGTTAAGGTTTTGGATTTTATTTATGTTAAAAAGGCCTTTAGAGCCTCATTTTAATCCATCTTCTTGCGAATGCGAGTATCTGTCACATCTTTTCTTAGAGATAAGCTGCCACCATTCTAGCGAGTCTTTCACTCTATATTTCTACAGTTTTGTACATTTTGCTCATTAATAGAAAATGTGTATTAATGTATCTTTGTGTTTATTTTTATATCTATTATATATCTATGTTATATTATTGTATATCCAATATATCTCTATACTTTTCTTTATTATATCTCTGCTCTCATTTCGTGCCAAAAATAATCCAGATCAGTGGTATCAGAGCAGGCTGCTCTTGATCATTTTTCAGTGCATGTCCCCGACGAGGTTCGAGTATAGAAAGTTGGGTATTGAGCTTGTTTCTCTTAAGGAAATTTGCTCTCATATGCCCAAGAAACCCTCCATGGCAGAATAAAAGAAAAACGACGTAGCAAAAGATTCTATTAATTTGTGGCTTGAGTAAGCTCTCATGCGATAGAGGGATGAAATGATGGAGAATTTTTCCCACATTCTTCAACGCTTGCCGATAAAAACATGCACGTCTTCATCAAGAGGCCACTTTGGAGGCACCTCTCCTTTCAAGGTAGAATTTAATTTTGATATTCCTGTATTTGAAGGAAAAATATATGTGGATGCCCAAGAAAAATGGTTAAATCTTCTAGAAGGTTATTTCTTTGTTCACAATTTTTTTGACAGGGAAAAGAGCACCTTCACACTCCTTAAGAATCTCCCTCATGTCAAACATTGGTGGGAAACTCACTCAAAGCAAAGTTCCACAGAGGAGTCTGGAATATATGGGTCCGAGGCCACTTGAGATTTTTTGTTGATGCGGTTAAGGAGCAATATTACCCTCTTGGTAACTATGATGACCAACAATTCGTTTTACTTTCCCAAGCCAAAACATGAATGAGGAATGAAGAGTGGGTGAAAGAATGAATGGAGAGAGAAAAAAATGAAAGGTGTGAACAATGAACAATGAGTGAGTGAGAGAAGAAGAAGAAGAAGAATAAGAAGAACCCCAAACAACCCACAAGATGGGTTTATATATTTACTTGCAAATCAAGAACCAGATGGCCTTCCCAAAGAATCTCATGTAACCACTCCTCTCCATTAACACAATTATGGGTAAATAAAATATAAAATAATACTTAACCCGTCAAGCCCCCTCTCTTGTGGAATCATAGCCCCCTATCACTCTTGTACTTATCCGTCTAGCATCCAGTGATGTATTTATTATTAATAATGTTCAAAAAATTACATTTCCTAAGCACACTGGCCTCTTTTAATTGTTTGGGCACTCTGACCTTTCAGAAATTAACAAAGTACATTATTTAATACGGGGCTCAAAACCGAGCTATTACATTATTTAATACATTATTCTTTAGGATGCACTAGTCCAATATCTATTCCACCAAAATATTTTGTTAGTTATGTTTCATGCCAAAAATATTTGCCTCTTTTTTAAATCATAACATGCAAATCTTAAAAATTTAAATAATTTGAAAATTTAAAACATTGGTACTTATCAATGTCACCCCAAGTGACATCTAGGGGGAGGATTAACTTTAGGTCTCTCTAGAATTTTAGTTCAGCATATGGTTAGTCATTGATGGAAATGATTTGGTGAGACCACCGATCAATTAAGTCATCATCAAACTCGTTGGTCATTCGTCCAGCCCCAAGTCCATGATGGAATTTCATGTTGTTCAAAACCCTTGTACACCAATCAAATACTGTGGATTGTAGACACTCTACCCCATAATATAGTTAAGGGTGTGAGGCTAAGTGTTGTGCTCCAGATCCAAGCATCCTGGATATCACAAGTAAAATAATCTTGAGCCTCCAAATCTCAATATTGTTGATGGGTGCTTGAGAAATCATCTTTTGAGTTTATGCGGTGAAATAAGAATTGATATGCACTTGTATAGTCAAAGTGCCTCTACCAAAACCTCCCCCTTTCAAGTTGGTCGGTGCACCACGTCGAGATAATCTTGTTATGAAGTAGATGTTCTCAACTTCTATCTTCAAAGGATCATCATCTATCATTAATGAATCTCGGTCAGGATCCCATTACCCTATCAGTAGTCGTAGTAGTAGTTTTTTTAGCTTGCATGTTTCGAATTTGAAAAAATTTGAGCAAGCCACAAGCTCGAAGGGAATTCATGGCCTCTAGATTATCGACAACCAAGGAGTCCACCTCCTAATGTTCCATCTCTCTCCAAGTAATTTACATATGCAAGTTTTCAACAATTTTCAACAAGTTAGAGACCATCACCTTTTGAGGGTCTTTCGCTCCTTTCATTGAGTACATGAGTGACTACTCACTCCTTTTACTTTTGTAGAGTGTGGGTAGGTCCATATACTCACACCTCATGAGTGGAAGAGGCGCGAGTGCACTCACTCTCTTGGAAAAAGGGTTCCCCTTAGCTGAAATTTGCATGAAATTTGACAAGAAATGGAAGAAAATGAAGGGAATGGTATGAGGAACTACCTGGTCCTAACAAATCTTGATTCTGATAGTGGAATCCCCCACAATCTTTTCTGCAATTTCGTGGATAATTTTGGGCTCAAAGAAAGGGTTTGCTAAAAATGACAAATAACTTGGTAAAAATTCACTTTTTCACGTATTTATTCACTTGTTACCCACTTTTGCATAGTTGAAATTGCCTATTTGACTTTTTGTTATTAATGTTTGTTAGGATTAATGCTTAACAAGTGTCGTTGCTAGTTTTTGTTTTATTTATTGCTGTTGTGACAAAAGTATCATACCTTTATGAGTGTTTTTCAGCCACAATTGGTCCATCTTGATAGGTAAGGATTTCAGAATTGGCATGTAGGTTAGGGTTTCCACCTTGCATTATGAATTAACAATTTTCTAGTCCATTTTTTCCTTAGGGTCAACCCCACCAAGTTGTGACATGAAGCCTTCTTGTTGTTTAAAAAGTGTCGTAATTTGTGTGGTAGAGCCTACTTTTAATGGGTGCCCTAGTTGGCCCTAGTTAGAGCCTTAATTGCGAATTGGCACTCATGCTAATTATTTTCAAAGGCTTGGGATTAGTCCTGCCATGAATTTTCATTGAAGCCACATGACTTATTATCAGTATTCTTCTAGCCAATACCCTCAGGGCTCCCACTTTTTTATGTCTTGAGCTGGATTAATCGCATCGCATGCCCCTGCTTGTGATTTTTTTTTTTTAACTAAAACGGTTATGTATTTTATTAATTGGAAATTCCAGCTGGCCTGAGCCTTACATCTTTCTCAAGAGTCTTCTGCCTTCTGCATTTGTTTACCATCTACTGTCCTTTTCAAGGAATACATATTTTTACTAGGTCCCCACCGTTTACGCTGAGTTCTCCTTGGGCCAAGAGGCAACCTTCATTGGCTAGTTTGTCTGCTTCTTTTTTTGAATCTTTGAGTATATGGTAGCAGTTGAAAGAGGTAAAGTCTTTTAGAATGTGTCTTAACCTTTGCAGATTCTTGTTTAGGCTAGCGTCTTTAAACTGTCCTCTTGAATGAATCATTTTGATCAAGATCTCGGAATCCCCAAATGCTTGTAGCTCCCGATGTCCTCTTTCCCTGGCTATCTGACAGACTTTTATCAAACTCAGGATTTCTGCTTGGTTGTTGGTTCACTGTCTGAAACCCCAACAAAATGTTTCTAGTATTTTCCCTTCACTGGAATAAATGATTCCTCTAGCTCCCGCTGTCCCAGGGTTTCCTTTGGAGGCGCCATCGAAGAAGACTGAAGTTATGCCTTGTTTTTTCCACCAACTCTGAAATATGTCGTGATTGTCTCTTAACCTCCATTCTGTTTCAATATGGGGTTTTTCCACGCTATGGGTTCGAAGGTTCAACACGGAGGAGCCGAGCCACTTCTTTTCTTCCTGCTGTAGCGAGGTGTCGATTTTGTGTTTTTGGGAGCTCAAAGTTTCTAGAAGGAGACCTTTTGCTTTTGCTGCTACCATGTTGGGGGTCCATTCTGTGTTGTTGAATATTTGCTCATTCCTTGCTAGCCATAGCTTCCAACACACATACTTGGGGATGGGGATCCAAATCCTGGCCCATAATGTTTTCAAGGGGAGCGAAGGGTAACTATCCTTCCAGCCAGTAAATAGCTCCACTACTGAGATGTTGGTGGGAACAACGACCTTGAGGCCTTGGAGGGTAAGATGCCAGACTTTGTTTGCGAAATGGCAGCCTAAAAATAAGTGGTCCGAGGTTTCCATGGCTTCTCTGCAGAGAGAACATCTGTGTGATCCGACAATATTTCTTTTCAATAAATTTTCTCCCATCAAAATATTTCTGTGCATTAGTGTCCAGAAGAATAAATTTACCTTCGGGATCGCCATTGAGTCCCATACCTCCAACCAGAACCTTGCTGGGAGTGGTCTATTTTGCTGTTGCTGAAGCAGAGCATAGCCTCTAGCTGCTGTATATGTTCCTGTGGATCCCCAACCCCAGGTGTCTTTTTCTGTCATATGCACAGGAGCTGCCTCTCGTAGCTCTGCTTTGAGCATTTCAAGTTGCCGAAGGAGGCGATCTGGGACATTGCCGAATTGCCACTCTGTCCAGGATTTGTCTTCATCCCACTTTTATATATCAAAGATTCTCTGCATACCTCTGCTCTCAAGAAAATCACGAATTTCCCTCAGGCTAGCGTTTGATGCAATAGGCGGATTCCCCATTATCTTATCAGTCTAGATTTTGGTGCGTTTTCCATTGCCAGGGACGCGGTACAAGTGTTGATTGAAAAAACGCACCCCTTTGATGCACAACTGCCATAAAATCGTGGTCTTCCTACTCACGGTGTTTTGGATATTTCGAATTTTGGCATTTGGGATGTATCTGTGTTTTAATGTTTTGCTGACAGGATGAGAGGGGTCGCTATGCATCTTCCACAAGATTTTGCAACCCAGAGCTGTGTTTGCAAGAGCTGGATCATGAATCTGCAGTCCACCTTCTCTCAGAGGCCGCTTGGCTGTCTCCCAATTAACCAAATGAAATTTTCTTTGATTCCCTTTCCCACCATGCCACGGGAAATCTCTCAGCAGTTTGTTGATCTGCCCTGCTATCGAATTGGGTGCTAAGAGATAGGACGCTTGATATATTGGCAATGAGGAGATAACTGCTTTTATCAAGGTTAATTTGCCTCCATGGGTGAGCCAATATCCTCCCCAGGCTTCAATTTTTCTTTTGATTTTTGCTAAGACTCCTTCCCACAGGCTAACTCTGTTTATACCCAATGTTAGAGGCAGCCCAAGATACTGTATCTTTTCCCATTTGGAGTGTCCTTGGAACCCCAAGGTACTTGCTATATTCTGAGTTTCATGTTCTGCAACATTCCAACTGTAGACAACACTTTTTCTTTCGCTTATCAGAGCTTCGGAGACCTTGCAATATGCTTGGAGAGTGCCCTTGAATGCAGAGGCTACTCTGTTTGAGGCTCCTCCTAGCATAAGCGAGTCATCCGCGAACAAAACATGATTTATGGGCTTCAGATTCTTCGTTATTCTCAATCCTGGGGCTGCCCCTATTATCCTTTCCTGTTCCAACTTCCTGCTGAGGGTATCCGCCATTATTATGTACAGAAATGGAGAGAGGGGGCATCCTTGCCTCAACCCCCTTGTAGCTTTGAAGAAATTTGTTGGTCTCCCATTTACCAAGGGGGCAATCCAAGGGCTGTGAGTACAAGATTTTATCAGTTTTACAAACTCAGGATCAAATCCAAAAGAAAGAAGCACTTGATACAGGAAGGACAACTTTACTCTATCGAAGGCATTTGCCATGTCTAGCTTAATCAACATGCCTTTCTCTTTTCTGAGGTTGCTGGAGTGCATAGCTTCCTGAACTTGGATTACATTGTCCAAGATATGTCTCCCTTTGACAAATCCTCCTTGCGATTYTGAGATGAGCTTKCCCAACAGAGGTTTTATTCTGTTTGCAAGGAGTTTTGCAATAATCTTATAAGAGGCATTACATAAGGAAATTGGCCTGAATCTGTCAAAGGAGGCAGGGTTTGTTTCTTTCGAAATTAGCGCTAGGAAAGTAGAATTGGTGCTACCTCCTATTTTTGCTTTTTGTAGGACTCCTTTTATCATTCTTATGAGGTCAGATTTGATTATATTCCAGCAGATCTTGTAAAAATGGATAGTGAACCCATCTGGACCCGGGGCTTTCTCAGGATCCATGGACCAGATGATTTTGCTGAGTTCTTCTTCGCTGGTTGGGCTCAATAATGCTGTATTATCCTCTTTTGTGACCAATGCCGGGATATTCGTGAGGAATTCATTATAACCTTCTTCATTGTCATGATTCTCTTTGCTATAAAGTTGATGGAAGTGTGAGGCAGCAACGACATTTATTTGATCTATTCCTTTGCAGAGCTTCCCTTCATTGGTCGTGATCTCGGAGATATGGTTCCTGGAGAGGCAGACTTTAAATTGCCGGAGGAAATAGGATGTATTTCTGTCGCCAGCTTCCAGCCAAAGGCTACGGAATTTTAGCCTCCAATATTCTTCTTCATTTCTGAAGGAGCGGTAAGTTCTACATTGGGTTGCTTGCTCCTTTTCCAAATCTGTTCTGGCAATGTCTATTGTTTCCATTTCATTCTGTAGCTGTCCCAACTGCTGCACTGACTCCTTTCTTTGGGTATTGGGGTTGCTTTTCGGAAGTTTGCTCCAATCCTTGAGGGTTTTTTTTGTTATTTTTAGTTTTTGTTCCCAGACAAAGTTGGGAGAGCCAGTAACTGGGGTAGACCATGCCCATTGGACCGTCTCTGCGAACCCACTCTTTATTTTCCATAATGGGCTGAATCTGAATGGGATTGGGCCTAAGTTTTCTTCTTCCTCTAGCTGAAGCATGATGGGTTTGTGGTCCGAGGTGAGATTGGGGAGGATGGCAGTGGAAATCAGCTTCCTTTCCAACAACAAAGTGCTTTGGACCAGAAACCTGTCCAATCTGGCAGAAATGTGTTCCTCCCCTGTCCTGTTATTGGTCCAAGTGTACAACCCTTTGTGTGGTTTAAAATCCACTAGGTCCCACTGTTGTATAATGTCTTCTACTACAAAAATCATTTGGTCCTTGCTGGACCTTCCTCCCCTCTTTTCTTTTCCATTCATGACTAGGTTAAGGTCTCCAACTATGATTATGTTGTTTGGGGAGTTTTTCTCTAGAAATTCATTTAAAGTTTTCCAACATTCTTTCTTTTCAGTGTGCAAAGTCGGAACATATAAATTGAATAATGCGATAGTTAACTTACTTGCTATGTGCTTAAGCTCTGTAAAGCTCCAGTGCTGTGTGTTATAGGAGTTGACAAGACTGAACTACTCTGCCTTCCACAATGTTTCTATACCTCCGGAAGTGCCCCTTGCGCTGATTGCTTTCCCTTCGATTTTTGTCTCTTGGAGCATGAGGATATCTGCTGGTTCCACTTTCATCAGATCCTTGACCACTTCAATTTTTGCCGGGTTCCCCAGTCCTCTGCAGTTCCAAGAGACGATTTTCATTACTTATTGTTAGGGGTGATTGGGCCTCCTCCTTTTAGAGACCTTATTTTTGTGTTTCTGCCGATTGACATTTCTATGGTGGGCTGGCTTCCTTGGGTCTTTTGTCTTTCTGCCTCTTCCTCCCTTGCTTCTTTACGAGATTTCCTTCCTGCTCTTTTGGCTGGCCTTTCTAGGATCTCATCCTCCGAGGAGCTTGATGGATCTATTTCTTTCTTTCTGGCTATGTCAACATACGATGGAGAGGGGGCTACTTCCAGGGTTCCTGCCGTTTGCCCAGGTACCCCTGTATCTTTCCCATTTGGAGGGGGACTTGATTGTATCTTGCTGTCCATAATTTCTGGTTCTTCTATGTCGTTGATGGCCTTTTCTGTTTGAGGTTCTGCATGCGGCGGAGGGTTGGAGCTCCCGTCAATTTTCTCTTGCTCTATTTGCCCGTAATTGCCGTTCTTCGTTGCTCCTTTGGTTCTGTATTTTGCTGTCCCTGTTTTCTGTACTGCGATCCATTTTTGCAGTGTCTTGCGAAATGGTCGTAGCCATGGCAGTGCCGGCATTTGAAGGGTAGCTGCTCATAGTATAGCTCCTGAATATGCGTCCATTCTGCGTCCGTGAGTTTAATTGCCTCCGGTAATCCCACTTCCAGATCAACCTCCACGCAGATCCGTGCGCATGAGTATTGATCTTTTCTCGCTGCTTGATCTATATACCTTCCGAGCGTGTTGTCGATTGCATGCAAAGATTTTTGGTTCCAACAATGTAAAGGGAGATGAGGTAGACGAACCCACACTAGGACGACCGAGGGCACATCCTGAGTTGGGTTGAAGTCCGGGGTCCATTTGTTCAGGTATAACCCCTTTGGCCCCATGAAGTACGGGCCGTTTCTGAAGATGAGGTTTTTATCTTCAGGGTTATCAAAGACGAATACAAAGTATCCTTTCCCTACGAAGTGGCTCTTTATTCCTTCTGATATGAGCGGGTTCCAGTTCCTTTGCACCCAGGCATCTATGGATTTGGGAGAGGGCTAGAGACTGGTAAATTGCCCGATGAGTCCTCTGTCTGCTAAGTTGACTGTCGTTTTGCAAGTTTCTTCCAGTGGCAATTCAACGCTGGGGATGCAATCCAGTTTCTTCACAAATTTCTGCTGTGCTGCTGACGATGGTCTCTTGGAGGCTGCGACGACCAGCTTCCTGAATGCATCCAGTTCTGGCAATGGGGGAGGGTTAGGGATGGCGCCCCCACCAGCGTCCATGGCTGGGGAGGCCCTGATCGCTGCAATGTACCTGAGCTAGGTCGCGTCCTCACTCCCCTGCGTGTTAGGTCGTGTTTTTTTTCCTCTCAAAGATATATCAATTTTATGATCAAAAGAAGTAAAGAAATTATAGGATTGGCCCCTGCTCGTGATTTTGAGCCAAATGATTGTTTCAATTTTCCTTTTGTTGCTCATTGCCCACAATCTTAAGCCACCTGCCTTTGCAGTTGTTTCCTTTGTAACCCAGAACCTTGTATCCTTGGAGGAAACATTCCCAAGAGTGTCCATATCCTGCACAATATACTTGCGTATTGCATAGGCATGCTCCTTGCACTTGGAACTAGTTTGCTTGCCCATGACACTCGTTTCCTCCACTTTAATATATAATTATTTTATTATTTTGTTGCCAATGGTTACTCAATCTCTCAAATCAATAAAGCTTTTTCTTCAACGCATTATTCTAAATCTAAGAACTCTCCTTCATCTTCACCACCCTAAATCTAAGAACTCTCCTTCATCTTCCCCACCCCTAGCTTGCATTTATCTTCATTACATTAAGGGCACAACTGATCATATTTCTAGGATTTTGGCCAAGAATAATATTAAGACTCTTTTTAAGCCTTGTAAAACCCTTAAACAATTATTTAGAATTTTTAAGGATAAATCAGACCTTATGTTTGGCCAAGGAGTTTACCAAATTCCATGCTCTTGTGGAAAATCTTACATAGGCCAAACTAACACATCATTCTCATAATTTTAAACACATAATTTTCTTTGACCAAACCAAAATTATTGTCCCGGCTCCATACCACTCGTCTCATATCATTCAGGAAGCGTTGCAAATTGAAAAGCATCCTAATAATTTTAATCATGAAGATGACTATAAGCTTAGCCAATAGTGACACCCCACTATACATGGAGTTGTTCCTTAATCCTTATATTTCCCTTTTATTTGTTCCATTTCCTTAAGTTTCTTCCTTTAACGTTTCTTTTTTCCTTTGAAATTTAAAATAATTTTGTCTCCTCCTTTTTACTGCACTTATTTATTTCATTTTTGAAGATATAATTTAATTCCTTTCACTATTGTTCCTATTTTCTCTTTCTTATCAATTACCATATATATATATATATATAT
>ML780312.1:802001-814365 GCA_009831015.1 Picea engelmannii | reverse complement strand
TACAAAGCTTCTTCGATTAATTATTCTTTTCAACATGTTGTTCTTAATTCTTTATTATTTTAGAAGGATTTGTTGGATTTTCCTCTCATTTCACAAGATCATCTTTGAATCTTCATCCTATATATCCTTAACCAAGGACTCTTTTTCATCTTTTTCACCTTTAATCATCTCTAATAATGGATGAAATTTCCACTCAAAAAATTAGATATTTTTAAATCTTTAATAAAATTTAATTAAACAAAATCACAAAATATACTCTTCCATTTAAAATTAAAAATAACACTTCAAATTTTATCACCATATCACTCACAAGCCAAGTATTGGGGAATATAGTGCCTTTGGCTTTGTTACCACATCTTTGCAACTAGCAAATCTATTACCCAAAGCTACAGGATCTGATGGCAACACCCAGGAATATGCAGATTTGAGTCAAACACACAACTCTGATGGTGGAATGCAGATATTTTTGTATAGTTTTGTACATAATCTCTTTCAAAACTCATATTATAGAAGAAGATCACCAGCATTGATATGTTTCCCAACTTCACCCCACATAACCACAATATCTATACGCGGGAGCTCCATTGGTCGCTTTACTCCACGTCTGGCCAGTGAAGCCCCGCACTTGACCCCAAAGCTGGTTGTTATATTGAGTATGGTCATGTGGATCCGAAAGAGTCACATACACATTGTGTATCCTCAAAAACATATGGTTGCTCTTGTTTTTTCCATCAGGAGAAGTCGCCTGATCCGGATGAAATTCCCGCGCCAGCTTTCTGTAAGCCCTCTTTATATCCTTTGCATTCACCGCGGGGCTTATCTCTAGTAATTCATACAAATTATTTGATTCCATGTGACCGGGCTCTGAAATGACCGCCTCTGCAACCACAGAGTTCTGCATTGCTCTTACCTTGGAACACTGTCGGAATCCAACATTTGTGCTCTGGGTGCTCCATCTGGCAGGTGGTGTTTGGCGGTCCATATGGCCAGCGCTTGGCGATTCAGTGAATGAGAAAAAATTTGAGGAAAATACAAGAGAAGCAACCATTACTGATATATAATTTTTCTTCTTCTAAAAAATAAAGTGGGTATTCCTTCTATAAGACTGATATACTGAATAATCGCTTCCAAAAACTATGGATAAACGAAGGTTGTATGATTGATCATCAAAACTATTAGTAAACAACGGGGTTTTGGAAAGGAAAAGTGATAAAAGGATGATAAATATAGAAGTATTTCAATGTGGTGAAGGTTTAGGTTTTAATTATATAGACAAATGAAGCCGAGGAAGACACAGAGAAGAATCGAGGAGATGGAAAGCTTTCATGGATCACACTGTCTTCAGACCAAAGAACAACATATCTGTGTTATAGTAGATCAGACTGCCATGTGTAATGTTTCATAGTCTCTGCATAGTTGAGTGGTTGATTTGGTGAGCAATATCCTGCTAAGTAGCATTGAATGTTGTTGTAGTTGGAATATAGGCTGTGGAATCTGAAAGCAATTCAGATGTGTAGTAGGTTGGATATTTAAACCTTTTACGCTGACAACAGTTTTGAGGGGATTGTCCACCGAATTGTTGTCAAACTAATTTCTATATGGTATGTTTGGATACAACCAAATTTACCAGAACCGAACTGGTCATTGAACTGGTCGACCCTAAAAACCAGAACCAGGAAAAAACTAGATCAAAAAACCGGTCACTAAAAATACACAAAATATTCAAATTTTGAAAAACAAATACATATTCATGTGCATCCATGTGAATCCAAAACATTATGCACAAATTTTCAAAGTTTTTCATATATATTCATGTGCATCCATGTGAATCCAAACCATTATACACAAATTTGCAAAGTTTCTCATATATATATATATATATAGTGTATAAAACCAAAATATCACTAAGAGTAAGTGCACTCCATGAATCCATAGTCATATGAATATCCGAATCAAAATACATCATCAAAAGGGTTCTAAATGGCCTATAAAGTCCAAAAATAACTCTAGAGTCTAGGCTAACTCTAGAGAGTAGATACTAGAGACTACACAATCTGATAATTTGAATCTGCATACTGAAAGGAAGACTTATAGGACTCAGAGTCCGACTCAGACTCAGACTCAAAGTCATCATCTACATCCTCAACATGAGTAGACTCAACAGGGGGATTCTGAGCCTGGCTTGATTCCCCTGGTCCAGAAGGCAAAGATACAGGTGCAACATCGATGCACACATTCTCTTGATGTGGCTCGGGATCCAAATCCATCCAAGAAAGGTCTTCATGGTCAAAATCTGTTGGCTGAGTCTCCACAACCCAATTTGATGAGGGATCAACATCATCCAATAATATGTTGTTGGATTCAGGGGTCTTGTTCATCAATTGGTTGTTCCTCAACCTAAGGTTATACTGAACAAATACCATATCATTCAACCATTTTTTCTATAAAAGGTTTCTCTTCTTGGTGTGTATACGCTCAAAAACACCCCAGTTGCATTCACACCCAGAAGCACTACATGTCTGGCTCAATATCCGAACTGCAAATTTATGCAATTCATGGTATTGACTACCAAATTGCTGCCACCAATAAGATGCATGTAAAGACAAAGAAGATTTATCAAAGGAGTTTGAACTTTGCAAGTTTGATTTAATTTTTGCCATGAATAATATAATTGAAAGACTTTACAATTACGTACCTGATGGATCTTTTGCTCTACTTCGAACAACCATAGCCATGCCAAAGGTACCAATACTCTCATTGAAATGCAAGAGTTTGTTGTGTATCTCATCTTGTTTGTTGGAATCAGGGACCATGCGCTCAATGCATTTGTATAATCCTTCTTTTATCTCCCCATCTACTTCAAAATCTTTTGTGTAATGGTACCTTTCAAAGAGTTAAAACTTAAGAGTCAATGAGTTTGAAATTTGACACATTAGCTAAAGTTTAAACATTTGCAAATTAAAATTTAATAATATCTCTTAAAAACTTTGAAATTACTTACTACTTACCTGGGATTCAAATAATATCCTGTAGTATATAAAGGCCGATGGAGTTGTTTATTCCATATTTCATCAATGATTCTCCACAAAGGAAGATACATTTGCCTTTTTCCCTGATATGCTTCCTTTATTGCCTCCTTGGCCTGATCCATGGCCTCATAAAAAAAACCCATGGATGGTTTATCACCATCCACCATTCTTAAGACTTTCCATCAGTGTGATAGATGACCTGACAAGCTCTCTTCCATCAGTGTTTTTTCTCATAAGGTTCAAAACCCATGAGTGGTTGTAAATGTACCTTGTTATGCTTTTACCTTGTTCCATTGTTTTTTTCACCCATTCAATTTTCCCAATATCCTCAAGCATGAGGTCCGAACAATGGGATGCACATGGAGTCCACCAAATGGTACGATTCTTTTCCTCTAACATCCTTCCAGCTGCAACATAATTTGTAGCATTATCTGTGATAAGCTTTACAACATTTGACACCCCCACCTCCTCAACTAATTCATCCAAAAGACGAAATAGTAAATTTTCATCTTTCACTTGATCATATGCATCCACTGATTTAAGGAACATAGTTCCTTTAGGGAAATAAATAAGGAAGTTAAGAATGGTGTGGGATCGCTGATCAATCCATCCATTAGACATGATTGTGCACCCTGTTTTAGACCATGACTCCTTGAACTCTGTGAGGTATTTCTTTACTCTTTCAACTTCATTTTTTAACAGTTTCCCCTAATATTCTCATAACCAGGTCCCTTGAAGACCGATCCACATGAAGCGACAACATCCAACATAGGTTGATAATAACCAGACCTTCCAGCATTGAAAGGTATGTCTACATCATACCGCCACCTAGCAATGCATTCCCAAACAACCTCCCTTTCTATCTTCTTCCATTTGGCATCAATAGTGGGCTGAGAACCAGGGGTAGTGCGGGGTAAAAAAAATTAGTCAAGGTTACCACGAGGCCTTTTGGATCCTGATGCACCAACACCACTTCCACCAACATGTTCTACTTCTTCCCTAGGATTGGTATAAGGATCACGCCCAGGGATTGGGAAAGCAGAGGATTCCTCAAAACTAGGCATTCTATCTTGAGGATCACTATCAAATCTAGTTCCACCACTACTTCTCCCCACTTCTTTTTGAACCTTCTTATTCTTGGCTTTATCTACTTGAAAGCCTTCAAGAAGGCCCATCATATAAGCTTTTAGTTCATCAAAAAATTTCAAGCATGGTTTTATATTCCCCCTTGCATTGACTAGATGTTGTTTGATCCTATGAATACCTCCCCCACCAACCTCCTTTTGTAAATAATTACAAACCATTACCCTATCAATCAATTGGCAATGAAGCCATGCTGGATCCTTCTTTTCTTTAGGAGCCATGGAAACAAATAAAAATCTGCAAATAAAAACCCTATGTGTTTTTAATTGCTAGAGCCTAGGAGAAAGAAACAATACTTTTTTCGGAGAAAACAACAACAATTATAAGGGGAGTAAGTGAATAGTTTACATACCTTGAAAACAAGCTCCAAATCTGCCCAAGAAATATGCTCCAAAACAGCTCCAAATATCCTCCAAATAAGCTCCAAATATGCTCCCAATCTTCTCCAAATCAGCTTCAAGAAAAGAGGAAAAATAACTTTCGAAATAAGCCCAACAATCACCTCTCCAAAGTAGCCTAGCAACCTCTCCAACTCAGCCCTGCAATCATCTCTCTAAACTCAAGAAAAACCCTTAGCTCAAAAACTCAAGAGAAGCCAAATGAGTAGTGTGAGTGAAAGAGAGGGGGTGGGGTTGCCTTTATAGCTTCATTATGGGCTCTAGATTATTATAGAAGATTCCCATGCATGCCTCTAACCCTAAATTTAAAAAACAAATCTAATTTCCCCCTACCTTTTTCGGCCGTGGGCGTCTTCAGCAAAAAAAATTGGTTTCGTACGGAACCGGCCGGTTCAGGCAAAAAACATCTAGTTTCGTATGGAACCGGTCAAGGGCGGTTTGATGAGGCGGTTCAAATCGATCGGGGCTCAGAACCGATTGGACTGGTTGGTTTTATCGGTTCCAGTTCGGTTCTTGTACAATTGGATACAACTGCCTACATCTTTATTGGAGCATGCAGAGCCTTTTAATGCTCTGCATCTGAGTGGGTATTTGTTTCTTTCCACAATGTTTTGTAGCTGGGTGCTTATTTTTTCTCGAAAGTCTTTCATTACAATGTTCTATAAAAGCATGCAAAGTTTTTTAATGCTATGCAACTGGGTGAGTGTTTGTTGCTTTCCACAATATTTTGTAGTTGGGTGCTTATTTCTTCTTCTAAGTCTTCCATTACAATGTTCTGTAGTGAAATATTTATAATATTTATTACTTTTTGTGCATTCTCCATTATAACTTTGATAAATACATTCTACCAATTCCATTATAAATTTGATAAATACATTCTACCAACCACTAAAGGTGAAAGAGTAACGGTAATCTACCCAATAAAAATCATCATCGATACATTGTGAGTTAAAGAAGATTTTCTTCTATCAATCTGCAGTTTCTATATTTGCTTATGATTTCAACTAGAGATGGAATTTGATGTTAAAATTTCTCATCATTGAAACGTTTTGACCCTTGAATAAAAAAAACAAGGGCGAGTTTCTATTTACGATCAAACAAAAAAAAAAAGAGGCAAGTTTTAATTATACAGAGTTTTCAATTAAGAGAATATTTTCATTAACAAAGCCAATGAAGCCGTAGAGAAAAAGAGGAGATAAAAAATTTTCAGGTATTGTGTTGTTTTAAGAAAAACAAAATTGCTTTCAGGTATTGCGCTGCCTTAAGAAAAACAAAATCTGCATTAAAGTATATCTGATTGTGGTGAAGCCGCATGTGATGTGTCATAGAGTCATAACCTCTGCATAGTTGAGTGATGTTACATGTTCGATTTTACCCCAAAATAAACATAAAGCATTTTACGTGGACAACATTTTTGAGTGGAGTAGGAGTAATCTTCCCTCCCGAGTTTTTCTTTTCAGGTAAAAAAAAAGGGCATGAATCCAACCAGATTTTCAGGGGTAGTTTGAGTTTTGTATGGATCAAAGTTTCATGTATTTAAGAACCTTACCTCAGGGGTTTTGCTCCATTTTAAACCAACTCAAATGATCAGAAAATAAATCAAAGTTCTAGATTTGCTAGAAATTTAAAAATGGACCGCCAGAAAACTTGCCGAAAAAGTAACTTAAGAGCGAAGATTGCTCATGAGTTAGCCCAATCCCTTTTGAGGGGATTGCACATTGGATTCCTATAAAACTAAATTATGTATGAGAATGGTAGGCAAGATTGGGAAATCATCTTCCATGTTACTTGTGCTTCCGGAAGCAAATTCAATGAATTTTGTCATTATCTACTATATATATGGCTGCACTTTAGTCTACAAAACCTTATGTTATCTAAAGTGTTTTTTTTTTTGTGTCAGCGTTGTTTAAAGTTTTGAATTTTTTTTTGTGGGAACTAAGAGATATAAATCTGTACGAAATCACATTTTTGTTGTTGTTTAAAATCCATTTTTGAATTTAAAAATGGATTTAGTGTGCTGAAAAATTTCTGAAGCACTAGAATTATACATAATTAACCACTCAAATCTGCAAATGCAATAAATTCTCAAATCCATTTATGAATCCAAAAATAAATTCAGGTTGCTGAAACACTCTAATTATACATAATTAACCACTCAAATCTGCAGATCCAACAAATTCTCATTAAATTTCAGAAAAAATTAAAAAAATATATATTACTAAAAAAAATTGAAAACCTAAAACAACTAGACTACGGCCTTAAAATTTATTGAGAGGATAAAGTCTTTGTCCATTATGGTGAGGCGTTCAGGCTTAAACAAAACACATTAGTTAATCATTTGAGTGTGACATTTCAACGAAAATCGTGTTTGGCCATGGATAAAAATGTGTTCGTTAGGTAGTGAATAGGATGTGGCCCACTTTAGGGGAGGGGTCACCATTATTCTTATGATGCCCCCGACCATCATTGGTTGAATTTAGATATAAGGTAGTAAGACCCCAATATTCTTCATCATGTACAATTTTAAGGGTTTTCTCTTCATATGGCAAGGACAAGTCGTGGGAACTTGTTACTTTGATATTGTGATGAAGGGAACCTAGTGTGGTGATGTTTTTTTTTCGTTTATGAATAATTCAATTAACAATGTGTTGTAGGCTAGGTGTGCCACATCCATTTTGACTTTCTAAACTAACACAATAATATGCATATATGTATTTCTATATAGATATTTTTCACACCATAATTTTTTTTAATAAGTCTTGTATTTTTTTTTTCCTCTGAAAAAAACGTAATTTTATTTATTGGGAGAGAACCAAATTACATTTTGTAGGTGCATCTAGTACATGCATAGATATATCCCAATGGGAAAAATAGATGGTAGAAATTCCATAAAAAAGAAGAAAAACTAGCTCGAAATGATCCTAGATATGGGCCAATGAAGATCCCCACAAGAGAACCCGAGACATGTAAAAACCCCAAAAATGCACTCCCAAAAGACCTAGGAGACTGGAAGGACCAGGTTAGAGAGGTATGAAAACCTCAGGTCGGAAAGACCAAAAGAAACAAGATCGAAGGAAACCTCGACCAACATGTGAGCATAAACTGCACACCCTCCCAACAGGACCTCAAAGTGTCGACCCGCTACATTGCATGCTCAAGACAGGACCTCAAAGCTCTGGTACAAACCATGTCAAGTGGAGGAAAGGAGACATCAATAGCTGCAAAAAGGAGCTAGATCAAATGTATACATCGAACCCTTAACAACCGAATAAACCTGAGAGAGGAACCACATAAACGAAGAAGAAAAAAGTGGAATCACCTTGACGCAATCCCAAATCTGCACTCCCTCAGAGGATGAACCATGCACCACTCCATAAGACTGTAGATATGTGGTAATAAACCCAGACGATGCCCCCCAAACACACCACACACCAAAAGAAATGGGTCCAGGGAAAAACCAGATTTGAAGAGTAAAAACACAAACACACTAGTTGGCTTATTCGAAGAAGACCAGAGCCTCAACAATCAGGAGACCAGATCTAGAACATGGGATGGAGTCCGCAAAAAATCTCACAACCTCCAAAAAAATCGTAGCTGAAGAAACACCAGGAGAAAAAATACGCCCACAGGCTCCCAATCGATGAGATCTGCCCACTGGAAGGCACAACCATCAATAAAAATGAGGAACAAACAAACCCCACTCCCGAAAGAGCATCTGGAAGCAACGGATCCGCACTGAAATGCCATGGAACTCGTGGCTAGTGGTTGCATGAAACCCTGGAACCTTCCAAACAACTGAAAAAAAAAACTCCAGTGATTGTATCCACCGAGGCTACCTTTGATCCACTGCCACTGAGGATAAGAAGACAAGCACGAAACGACGCAGAAAGGGAGAGGAGTTTGTGGCTGAGGAAACCCTATCTGTAGACCACCTCCCTTAATAAGTCTTGTATTATTTAAATATGACATCACTTTGTTTCCTTTAAATGAGAAAAAACTCTTCACTTCTGATCATTTGCCACATTGCATGAAACTAAATGATGGCATGGAAGCTTATCTCCCAAGAGAGAAAGTTCCCAAATATGGAGGCAAGGATGAGTTGGTCATAAAATTTAGTGACATGGTTACAAGCATACTTAACATAGATACATTACTGGAAAAAGCGTTCAAATATTTGGGGTCTACCATGTTGTAATGGACACTTAGGTTGAGAATGGCAAGGTGAATGATCTTTTTGTGAAGAACCAATATCCCAACAAGGAGGGACGAAACATACAATGCCATTTGGGGCTCAACCAAAGGTTTCCAAACAATATACATATGGAAGTGTTCGGGTGTTTGTTTAGATCTAAGTTTCCAAAGCTTATTACAACGATAATCTAAGATAGGTTTATCATAGAGACACTTGTATTGATCAACCAATTTGTTCTTTTTAAAGGCCTTAACCATATTCTATTTCCATTCCTCCCACTAGAGTTAAGGAGATTGCAAATATTACATTATAAGAAAAGGGTAAAGGATATTTTTTTTCATTTAATCAAATACCAATGTATTTGGGTTGGCCAATTACTAAAATTTAGCTTTTAGCTCCAACCAAAGCACCTAGTTCCAATTTTGGGTATTAATGAGCCTACATTATTGATGATTTTTTTAAAAACCTTCAAAGCTAAGAACCATACTAACTTTCAACTAGAGATTTTTCTTCATGCAAAAAAGTGAGATATTACCATAGTGAATTGTAATTAAAGGATATACTAGATCTAAGATGTTTTCCCATATGCCAAGATGGGGTTTAATTGCCTCTCAAGCCTTTCGAATACTTAGAGAAAGAAAAGTTCCTTTGGCCTTCACATAGACTATAAGGTACCAGGTCTATTATATTAGAAGAAAAGAGAAATAATGCAGAGAATAATACTGTGATAGCAACATAATATGGAAATACTACAGAGATAACAACAAAACAACAAATTATATGGAACCACAATACTAGAATTATACCTTTATTGATAGGAAACAATGTTTGCTTGCCTCTTCGAGGGGGAAACCTCCAGCAGAGCAGAGCTCTATTACAATAATTATTCAAGACAAAAATTCTCATACCCTCTACTCCTATTTATACTAAATCTATCTATCCAAAAGAACAATCTAGAGGAAGATCTTTCTAGAAGTGAAAGCTTCTATTAGGTCTTCTTACATTTGAATTTTTCTTCCTTATTGCTAGGCCTTATTAATATTGGCCTTTATTATATGGAAATATATTATTCTACCTACGTGAAGGGTTAGGGAGGTTAGGTCCCTAACATGACCTCCCCCTTAATAACAACCTTGTCCTCAAGGCTTGAGATGAGGAACTTTTTGCAGAATGGCAGTTGGTTCCCAAGTGGCATCTGCTGGAGTTGTATCTTTCCACTGGACTAACACTTCCTTGATGGTGCATTGATGGAGACGACACTCACGCTGGTCCAAAATTGCTTGTGGCCACAACCAAACAGAGCCTTCTTCATCCAACTCAGGAAAGCTTGCTTGAGTTTGGCACTTAGTTCCAATCACCTTCTTTAAGCAAGAGACATAAAAAACAGGTGGAGCTTAGAATAACTGGGAAAAGCTAACTCATAGGCCACCTGTCCCACACTCTTGAGAACAGTATGAGGACCGTAAAATTTGGGCCCAAGTTTTTGACAATGGTCAACCTTGAGTGAAGTTTCCTTATAATGTTGCAGTCGAAGAAACACCTGGTCTCCTTCAACAAATTAATGTTCATAGTGTAACACCCTATTTCCCCCAGTTTGTAAAAATATATGGATTGGCCAAGAACTGTGGAAAACTCAGAAATGTGAATATGTGATGTGAATGGACCTTGTGGAAAAGGTTGATGAATGTGAATAATATTATGAATTTATATTGCAGGACTGCTGAGAGGGGATATGATGAAAAAGAGACCACGATGGCTGCAGAAAGGCGATGGAGGGCACCTGGAAAGGTGACATTAACTTCCACCGACAATCAATATCGTATTTGGACTCCACTAGCCCGAAGAACCAAAAGCGGCTCGCTGGCCCCGAATTAAATGCTTCACAGGATCGTAGGTAGATGGCTCCTCAGAAATTAATGAGGGATGGGGAGGTGAACCGCCCATCCGTAGAGCCGTCAGACCTGACCAGCGTGAGGGAAATTGCGCCACACGCAACCTCGCAAGAGGATAAGGTGTGGGGGAGAAGTGACTAGGGGTAGACACGAGGGGAGAACTCTGGCGATATGGAGAGTGAGTGATAGCAGAGAGGAAGGAGAGTAACCTTCGCTCTTGGTCACTGGAAAACAGAGACGCAGTCTCACAACACCGTGGTCTCAGCTCGGGGGTGGCTAGTGGTAAATCCGCTGGGAGTCGCTGAGCCTATGGTTGGGTGGAAACGAGCACCCCTCTCAGCAGTTGCATAACCCCTAGTGTTACTTTCTGATAAGTGTTTTGCCTTTGACATCTTGGAATATATGTATGATGACATTTATGATCATAAGCTGTGAAATCGTGAATAATTTCAGTATAAGAATGTCTGTATGATATTTTGATCAGTACTGGTAGTTGTATGTTTATAATGGAAATACTACGTATGGATTCTTATTTCATAAGTTGTTATTTATATGCGTACTGATCTAATTCAGACTTCACCTCTGGTTCTCGGGAGGGCGATACCCTTATCTGCCTCAGATAGTACCCTGGGTAAACTTCCCCATAGAGATACCCTTCTCAAACGCCCCTCAAGAACCTGAAGAAAGGATGGGAAGGCGCAAAGACTTAAGAAATCCTTGATAAGTATCAAATCGACGGACGAAATCCCATCGAGAGATCGGTGGTCACTCACGACCGTCAGATCGGAAGGAGAAATTGGAGCGTTAAGAGCCTTAACCCGGAATAGGTGTTGATTGACGGACAAGATCCCGTCGGGAAACCTGTGGTCACCCATGAACTGTTAGATTGGTAGGAGAAAGTAGGGTGTTAAGGCCTTACCACTTTGTCTTTCTGTGTCTTCGTGGGTACCGAAGAGATCAGGACTTTCCATGGTGGAAACCCCGAAGTAGTCGTGGACCGTCCAATTTAGGGAGGCCACGTGTCGCGAGATTACCCATTTCGGGAAATCGGGAATCGCGAATCCGGAAGTCCCGATGATGAGAGATCGGAACTTTCCATGGTGGAAACCCCAAAGCAGTCGTGGACTGTCCTATTTAGGGAGGCCACGTGTCGCGAGATTACCCGTGTCGGGAAATTGGGAATCGCGAATCCGGAAGTCCTGATGACAAGAGATCGAGACTTTCCATGGTGGAAACCCAGAAGCAGTCGTGGACCGTCCGATTTAGGGAGGCCACGTGTCGTGAGATTACCCATTTCGAGAAATCAGGAATCGCTAATTCGAAAGTCCTAATGACGAGAGATCGGGACTTTCCATGGTGGAAACCCTGAAGCAGCTGTGGACCGTCCGATTTAAGGAGGCCATGTGTCAAGAGATTTACCACATCGGGAAACCGGGGATCAAGAATTTGGGAGCCCCGTGGTCGAGAGTTCGGACTCGCATGATGATAAGTCCCAATGAATGAACGATATTCTTTCGGAGGATCTCAGGGTCTATACGATCGTCAGATGTGAGGAAGAGATGCCGGATTTAAGCTGGGGCATGAATGCGCATTAGAGTAAGTAGCGAGTAGATATGGACGACCAGAGTCCACCCACCCAGATCGACGATTGAGGCTTCATTCCAGAGCCCCCCTGCCATTCTGCCTTTAAGGGGGTGGGGGGGGTTCCGG
>ML780312.1:778643-794599 GCA_009831015.1 Picea engelmannii | reverse complement strand
GGGGGGGGGGGGTTCTAGAATGGTGTGGCGTGTGAAGTGGGACCCATCTCCTGTCACCTCACCCACCGTTTCGTGCTTCCCTATTGCCACCTATACTCCACTGAATCGCACGGCAGGGCCCGTTCCTATGGGCCATTCGCTAACCCTGTTGGGATTTGTCCCTATTGGCTAGTCGCTAGCCTTGTCGGGGTTCAACGGTCGCAGAGTCAAACGATTCGACATCTCTGTAGCACCGAGTCATGAATTATTGAGAGTCTCCATGGTTATTTGACCTATGATCATGACCCACGATCACATGGGAGCAGAGAGAGAGAGAGAGAACTAGTTTACGCTAGGCCTCTGTAGATATTTCGGGGGCTCTGATTTTGCAGGAAGCAACACATTTTTTTATTATGGTAGTGGGTGTGTGACACATAGTGACCTTGATCTGCCTGTTGCTTCATGTGATTTTGGGCCCTGACCAAATTCTTTTTGAGGGTGCGGAGAATAGCCTCTCGAACTGTAAGCATTTGGTCAACTGCCTAAACCTTCGAGACACCTGGCAGGTATGAGAGAAATGAAAGTGGCTTTTGTCCATATACTTTTTCAAAAGGAGTCATGCAGGTAGTTGTATGGTAAGAAGTGTTGTACCACCATTCAATGAGTGGTAACCATTGATCCTAGTGATTTTTCCTTTCTGATGCAAAACACCTCAAATATATTTCCAAACACTTGTTGAAAAATTCAGTTTGATCATCAGTCTGGGGATGATAAGTTGTGGTGAGATGCAATTGGGTGCCTTGTAGCCTGAATAGTTCTTGCAAAAAATTGTTGGTGAAAGTGGGATCTCGATCATAAACAATAGAATGAGGCATGCCATGAAGCTTGAATACCTGATCCATGAAAAGTTGAGCCATAGTGGAGGTGGTAAATGGGTGTTGAAGAGAAAAAAAATGAGCATACTTGGAAAGACAATCAATGAACACCATGATGACCGACTTATTTCCCGATTTAGGTAAGCCCACAATAAAATACATAGAGATATCCCTCCAAATAGCAGGTGGAATCAGAAGTGGTTGTAGTGTGCCAAGAGCTTTGACTGTTTCTCCCTTGTTGCGTTGACAAACATCAAATTATAAAATAAAATTGTGAACATTCTGTTTGATACCATCCTGAAAAAAAGAATGTTTAACCCAATCATAGGTTTTGGTAAGCCATGAGTGCCCAGTTGTGGGTGTAGCATGAATCTCAGAAAGTACCATGGATTTAAGTTGTGACTGATTTACTTAAATACAAACGGGCTTTGTAGCAAAGATGATCATTGTGTCAAGAGTACCCTGAGGAAACTAGAGAATTGGTCTGCAATTGTTGGATTAGATGTGAAATTTCAGGATCGTGTAGCCATTCCTAGCGAACATCTTGGAGCCAATCTGGTACAATGAAGGAGAGGGAAAAAAGGGACCCTTCATCTTCATATTTTCTTAAAAGTGCATCAACAACCACATTGTCTTTTCCTTTCTTATAAATGATCTCATAATCATATCCTAAGAGCTTAGTCACCCATTTATGTTGCTCCAGGGAGGAAGGGTGTTGTTCCAGAAAATAATTGAGGCTTTGATGATCTGTCTTAATTTGGAAGCATTTCCCCAATAGATAAGGGCACTAGAGATCCACTGCATGCATAATATCCAAAATTTCCTTTTCATAGATTGATTGGTCCAAATTTCGCTCTGACAGTTGTTTGTTGGTAAAGGCCAAAGGCCGACCATCTTGCATAAGGACTGCTCCAATTCCTCTCTCGGAAGCATCACATTCCAGGACAAAGGTCTTTGTGAAATCAGGAAGGGCTAGGAACTGAGTGGTGCACATGGACACCTTCAAGGCTTGAAAGGTATGATCAGTTGCGAGAGTCCAAGTGAAATAATTCTTTTTAAGGAGATCAGTGAGAGGTGCCAAAATCTTTCCATAATTTTTAACAAAATTGCGATAATAGCCTCTTAAACCCAGAAATCCATGCAATCTTTTGAGAGTCTTTGGGCGAGGGAAATCCTACATAGCTTCAATCTTCTTAGGACCCACCCTAACACTTTCCTTGCCAACAATATGATCCAAATACTCAACTTCCGTGGCTCCAAAAGAACATTTAGATTGTTTGAGGAAACATTGTTGCTGAGAGAGTATATCTAGAACTCGATCCACATGAGCAAGATGGGTTGTCTAGGTTTTACTATAGATGAGGTGATTCGGGTGGATATTGGTGGCCACCCACCTGTTCCAACTGGATCCTCTTGACTTCTTTAGTTCGGCATGTTCTTCTGTAATTCTTTGTAATTTTGGGTTCTACACTTCCTGGGCTATCTAAATCCGTACACAACTTCCAGGTGGATAGTGGTGGCCACCGACCTAATCCAAATGGATTATTTTGGATGTTTTCATGTCAGCACATCTCTATGTACTTCTAGAGCCATTTTGGGGGCCCTAAATAGTGTTTTTTTATTTTTATTTCCACAATCAAACTATAGACGAAGTCAAAGTTTGATGGTATAATGTGTATTTCTCAAAAATACCTTTCCAACGGGATATACCATGCCTAAAATGGATGTCGTGTGCAAAAGTTACGAACCTGGGAAGTTGAGGTACCAACTTACCCATCAGGGCCCACATAAATTTTGGTGTTTCATCTCCCAGGGTTAGGTTTTTGGATGTCTAGGGTTTTGGCATTCATGAGTAATGTTAAAAAGGCTTCTGGAGCCTCATTGTAATCATTCTACTTAAACAAATGGACGTAGCAGCCACATCTCTCCTCAGAGATAGCTACCACCATTCGAGCAAGTGTTTTCAGTTTTGCAGTTTCACAGTTTCATCCTATTTTATTTATTTAATAGAAGTTATTGTTCATTGGATATCTATTGTTGTTCTCCATATCTCTATGTTATTGTATTCATTATGTTGTTCATTTCGTTCCACTCATAAATCTAGATCAGTGGTATCAGAGCAGTGTGCTCTTCATTTATTTTTCTTTGTGCATGTCCTTGACAAGATCTGGGTACAAGAAGTTGGGACTCGAACCAGTCGAGCCTTTGCAAGATCGGTCATGCTGAGCCCGACAACAACCCATGGGGGATGAAAATAAAGATGATGGAGCAAGAGATCCTTTTAAAATATTGCTCGAGGAATCCCTTGCATGAAAAAGGAAAGAAATGAAGGAAAACTTTGCACAGATCCTTCAGCGACCACCCACAGGGGATGCATATTCATCAAGTGACCATGCAAACCCCTTAAAGGTACATGTAATTTTGATATTCCATTATTTGAAGGACTGATAGATGTCGATGTTGTAGATAAATGGATAAATCTTCTCGAAAGGTATTTTTCGGTCCACAATTTTTCTGATAGGGAAAATATTACTTTTTCACTCCTCAAGTTTTTCCCCCATGTTAAGGGTGGGATACTTACTCTGAGCAAAGGGCTAGAGAGGAATCTACAATATTTGCGATCGCCCCCATGTGGGATTCCTTCAGGTATTAAATTAAAGAATAATACTTCCCTGTTGGAAGCTACGAGGACCATTACATAATATGGACCACCCTGCGTCAGGAAAGGGACCAAACAGTACTAGATTTCACCAATATTTTCCATACCTTGCACACCAAATTGGGTATCAAAGACTTTGAACGACATCTGGTGCTCAAATACCATGACTGTCTGCATAGATACATTCAAACAAAAATGGATTTTCTGTACATCACATCATTGGGTATGGCTTATATATATGTTTTCAAGATTAAGCATAAGTTTAAGCAAAAGAGGCAATAGTTTGGATCTGCAAACTCCTCACAGCCGAAGTAGGGAAAAGGCGACCCCAACCTACAAAACAAGGGATAGATCAAATATGGACACTCTCAAGACAACTAGTCCAAGCCACAACATAAGAAGGGTAATGAGAATTTGAATAAGGACACGAGAAAATGGTGTGAATACCATAAAATCACTTGGCACAACACCGAAGAATGTCGTTGCAAGTAGTCATTGGTGGCCGAGATGAAATATTCCGAGTCAGAGGCAGATTCTAACTCCGAAGCAAATCCATAAGGATAAAAGTGGATTATCGATGACGAACCTAGTGCCACTATCACTACCACCACATTCCAACCAAGTGAACTAGAAGAACCAGAGGAAGGGGAATGCCCCTTTCACTCATAGATGTGGGTAAAGGGGGATCCACTTCATTTCATTGTTGATAGCGGCAGTTAGAAGAACCCGATCTCAGTAGGGGTCATCAAGCAGCTGGACCTACCGACTACACTACACCCGCAACCCTACACCATCGACTGGCTTCAGCAAGGAGGAGATCTCTTCATTAGCCAACATTGTCGCCTTCCCTACGGAATCAATCCCTTTAAAGATGAGGTATTGTGTGATATTTCTTCTCTTGAAGTTTGTGATGTTCTTTTAGGACAACCATATTTGTGGAAGTGACATGATGTTTATGAATCTAGACCCCACAATGTTATTATTACTTTGGGTAAACAATTGTATAGGATACCAGAGGTAGCACCTCCTATCACTATTTCTTTAATCTCTGCTAAGAAATGCAGTAAGGTTATTTCACAGATCAGGAAGTTCATCTTCTTTGTGATCTATGCTCACTATAATAAGAACGTCGCCACCACATCTATGGCCTCTACACATAGCCTCTCTTTGCAGCAGAAGCAAGTGGATGAGATCATGGAAGAGTATAGAGACATCTTCCCCTCCCCCATCGAGGTATTGACGCACTACCAAGTCAAGCATCCAGTTGATCTAACCCCTGATGCACCTTTGCCTAATGGACCAGTTTATCATTGGCCGTTGATGGAAAATTATGAAATCAAGTGTTAGATCCAAGAGCTTCTTCAAAAGGGGCACATCAAACCCAACTCCTCCCCTTGTGGAAGCTTGATTGTACTGGTGCAAAAGAAAGATAGGAACTAGCAACTCTGCATTGATTACAGAGAATTAAACAAAATCATAGTCAGGAATCGGTACCCAATTCCTTGAATTGATGACCTTCTTGATCAACTCAAGGGAGAAAAGTTCTTCAGCAAGATTGGCCTAAATTCTGGCTACCACCAGGTTCCCATCGAGCCAACTGATGTATGGCAGACAACTTTCAAATATAAAGAAGGTCTCTTCAAATGGTTGGTCATGCCCTTTGGCTTAAAAAATGCATCGACCACTTTCATGAGGTTGATGGATGATGTATTGATACCCTTCAACAACTCTTTTGTGGTGGTGTATTTGGATGACATCCTCATCTTCAACAGAACTTGGGAGGAGCACATGCAACATATTCAATATGTTTTGAGCACTCTGCAACAACACAAGTTGTATACCAACTTGGAAAAATGCTCCTTTGGCATGAACAAGGTCCAATACTTGGGCTACATTGTTGATGAGCATGGGGTACATGTGGATCCAACTAAGATCCAATTCATCTATGACTAGACAACCTTGACCCCACTAACCGAGCTTGGAAGCTCCTTGTGGCTTTCCAAATTCTACCGACGGTTCATGTTGGGATTCTCCCATATTGCATGGGCCCTCATCCAAGTGAAAAAGGGTGGTGGCAGGGAAATGTTTATGTGGGGGAAGGCACATCAATGACAATTTGATGATCTGAATCGCCACTTGTGCTAAACTCCAGTACTCTCCTTACTCGATCCGCAACAACCATTCGAGATTGAGATTGATGCATCTAACTATGTTGTAGGTGCAGTTCTCACTTAGCACAATCATCCAATAGCATACTATAGTGAGACACTCTCAAATATTTTTCGGAAATACCCCACTTATGACAAGGAAATATATTCCATTGTACAAGCCTATCATCAATGGAAACATTACATGCTGGGAAAGGATAAAATCATCCATATTGATCACAAGCCTCTGCAATTCATATAGACATAGGGGAAGTTGTATAACAACTTCCATAAGAAGTGGTCCAACTACTTGCAACAGTTCCATCTGAACATCAATTATAAGACAGGGAGCACAAATCATGTCATTGACTGCCTCAGTCGACCTCCCATGCATGCACTGTTCTCCATTCCTGTGGGCATGAGGCATCTGAGTGGCCTCAACTTTATCAACAAGATCTGGACTTCGTCACCACCTATCAGCTCTTGGGTACATGTGTGAATGCCACCAATTTTCACATTCAGGATGGATTGTTATGCCATATAGGCCATATTTGTGTTCCTGAAAGCGAGCGTTCAAAGATAATTTTGGAGGTTCACTACATGCATATGGAAGAACATTTTGGTGTGGATAAAATTGTGGCCATTCTACATAAACATTTTTACTGTTGAAAAATTTGACATGACGTCGACAAGTATATCATATCTTGCACTGCATGTTCCATTTCCAAGCCAACCATCAAGAAGAAAGGCTTATACACCCCTCTTCCTACTCCTGAGAGGCCTTGGGAATCCATATCGATGGATTACATGTCTGGCCTTTCGTCCACCAAGAAAGGAAATGATTATGTATTTGTGGTGGTTGATCAGTTTTTGAAAATGGCCATTCTCACAGCCTGCAAGAAGAGCATCACAGTGGCAGATACTGCTAAGATTTATTTGAATGAGTGTGGGTCCATTTTGGGATACCAAATACCATCATATTCGATCAGGACAAAATGTTTCTCAACACATTTTGGTTGAGTCTTTGGTCACTATTGTACACCAAGCTCACTAAATCCACTGCCTTCCACCCTCAAATCGATGGTCAAACAGAGGTCATCAATTGGATGATTGTGCACATCCTACGTATGTATAACTCTAAGCATCCATGTGCATGGGATGCGAGTATTCCCTATGTCCAACATAACTACAACAAGGATCTCCATAGCTCCACCAGCCATAGCCCCTTTCAAGTGGGGTTGGGATTCCAACCATTGGGTCCCATTGATGTTGCACTACCTCTTGCAACAACACAAACATATTCTTTACTGTTAAGTCTGAGGCCGAAAAAGTCATTGGATTCATTGAAGAGATTTAGAAATTCGCCAACAGGTCCATGAGATTTTGCAGAAAGCTAATGCTAAGTAAAAGAAGCGCCATGATCAACACTAGATACCACACATGTTTTAGGTGGGAGACAAGGTTTGGTTACATTTGCAGAAAGAGTGCCTTACAGGGCCCCATCGGAAGCTCCACCCACTTCTCTATGGGCCTTACACTATCATCAAGGTTGTGGGTAGCAATGATTTTGAGCGCAACTCTCCACCCTTCCTTGGCTTGCACCCAGTGTTCAACGTGGACCTCCTTCGGCCATATTTTCCACCATTATTGGACACCTCATAGATTGCAGTACAACTGACACCAACAGAGCTCAACCTTGACTGCATCGAACATGCATCCACTGATCAAATAGTGGACACACAGTTCAAGGGAACCCGTTTGCAAAGGATCCAACTTTATCGGGTTGTCAAGGCAGGGCAGCTCCTACGCCAAGTTAAGTGGCTCACCCAGAGCCAAATTCAGCAGAAGTTTCATCACCTGATGGGTGAACTCAACACAATGGAGACCATTTCTTCCTTAGGGGGGAGGACTAATCCAAGTGGATATTGGTGGCCACCGACCTGTTCAAACTAGCTCCTCTTGACAGTTTTAGTTCAACATGCTCTTTTGTAATTCTTTTTAATTGTGGGTTCTACACTTCCTGAGTTGTCTGAAGTCTTACATAGCTTCCAGGTGGATATTTGTGGCCACCCACCTAATCCAACTGGATTATTTCGGATGATTTCATGTCAGTACATCTTTATGTACTTCTAGGGCCATTTTGGGGCCCTAAATAGTGTTTTTTTGGCTTTCCACGGTCAAACCCTAAACATTAAGCAGAGTCAGATTTTGAGGACATAATGTGTAGTTCTCAAAAATACCTATCCAACGGGCTATCGCACACCTAAATTGGAAATTGTATGAAAAAGTTACGACCCCGGGAAGTTGAGGTACCAACTTACCCATCGAGGCCCACACAACTTTTGGTGTTTCATCTCCTAGGCTTAGGTTTTTGGATGTCTAGGGTTTTGGAATTCATGAGTAATGTTAAAAATTCCTATGGAGTCTCATTGTAATCATTCTGCTCAGATGAATGCACGTAGAAGCCACATCTCTCCTAAGAGATAACTACCACCATTCGAGAAAGTGTTTTCAGTTCTGCAGTTTTACAGTTTCGACCTATTTTATTTATTCAATAGAATTTATTGTTCACTGGATATATGTTTTTGTTCTCCATATGTCTATGTTATTGTATTCAGTCTGTTATTCATTTCGTTTCGCTCATAAATCTGGATCATGAGGATATCATCAAAGAAAACGAAGACAAAATGACGGACAAAATGACGGAAGACATGATTCATGAGGCTTTGGAAAGTGGAGGGAGCATTACACAAGCCAAATGGAATGACCAAAAACTCATAGTGGCCCTCATGAGTTCGAAATGCAATCTTAGGAATATCTGCCTCGTTCATACATATCTAGTGGTATCCATAACAAAGATGAAGTTTAGTAAAGAACTGGGCACCACTCAATTCATCCAAGAGGTCATCAATGACAAGAATGGGAAATTTGTCTTTGATGGTGAGTTTGTTGAGGGAACGAAAGTTAGGACACATGCGCCAAGATCCTTCTTTCTTAAGGACCATGACCACGAGAGAAGAGTAGGGGCTTGTACTAGGACGAATAACACTTGTGGTGCACAATTCTTGAACAATTTTCTCAATTTCATTTTTCTGGGAAAAGGGATGATGATAGGGACGAACATTGGTAGGAAGGTTGTTGGAGACAAGGGGAATGGAATGATCATGAACACCACAGGAAGGAGGAAGTCCCTGGAGAGTGGAAAAAACAACTTGATGTTTGGAGAGGATGGATTGGAGGTCCTACAGAACAAAGGGTGTCTCAGTGGCATTAATGGAATGGAGTTGAGAAACAATTCCAGAATGACCTTTTTTGAGGAGCTTATCCATCCAATGGGAACTAATTATCTTCGGGGAACTGGCGGGGATTCCTGGGAACTTATATTGTTGGCCCTCCTGGTTGAATTGCATGGTTAATACCTTAAAATCCATGAGAATGGGACCCAGAGTCCTTAGCCATTCAACACCCAACACAATGTCACAACCACCCATGTAGATATCAAACATATGAGATTTCATGTGGTATTGACCAATTTGGAGACACACATTTTCACAATGCTCCCCACATTTCATGGACCCACCATTGGAAATCATGATTTGAAAATTATTGACTACACGGATATAGTAATTAGTTTCTTGGGCAATGCGGTGATGAATAAAATTATGGGTGCTTCCACTGTCAATAAGGATGATGACCTTTCGATGTATTATCTTGAGGGTTTAGGGAGCATAGAATCCAGTGAGAGCATTCAAGGAAATTGATCGGTTCAACTTTGGGAGGGTCGGAGGGTGGGGTCATGTTAGTGGGTTCAGGTGACTCGACCACAGGGGGGGTCTCGACATCGTCTTCTGAAACATTGTCGAAGATGGCCATAAAAATATTTTGTTCCTTACACTTATGCTCAGGAAAACATTTGTCATCACAATTATAACAAAGACCTTTGAGTTGGCGTTCAACCATTTCTGCCCTGGTCAATTTCTGGATCTTTAGTGGAGTGGAAGGAGGAGTGGGAATGATTAGTTTAGGGAGAGGAATAAGGGAGAGTTTTATGGTTTGAGAAGAGACAACTTGTTGTGCTTCCTTATCTCTTTTATTAGCTTCCACCCAACTCTGAGGCCGAACCACGAGGACATGGGCATGAATCTCATCCTTGAGGACATTGATAAAACATTCTTAGAGAAAGGCATCAGACATGCCCTCTGTATGGAAAGACAATCGCTCTAAAGTATTCCACTATGCCAGATTGTTTCAAATTTTTTAAACAACCTAAATTGTTGGTGTCAGCGTCAAAGATTTCATAAAGCTCTGCCACAAATTGTGTCCAAGCCACATACCCTTGGCGGACATTTTTTCTCCATTGCCACCATTGCTAACGTTCTTGATCTAGATGGAGAACACCATACCAGAGTTTGGCCAACTCATCTGTAATTCCATACAAAGAGAAATGATGATCCATTTGATTTACCTAGCCAATGGGATCTGAGCCATCAAATTTGTTCACATCCACATGTGGAAGGCATAGGTCACGTTGAAAGTGATGGGGATGAAAAGTCCAGGAATTAGAGGAAGTTTCACCTTCAGAGTGCAAAGGTGGGTCGGAGGAAGGAATATTTGCAAGGATATTCAGCTTGGCACAAATAGTGTTAGTGAATGATGCAATATAGATAGCGAGGTATTGTTTGATGGTTTCCATTTTTTCTTCTATGGAGGAATGCATTTTTTATTGATGGTGGCAATATTGGCACTGAGTTGCCCCACTTCTTGTTGGGTCTCCATGAAAGTAGAGGACAAGGAATTGAAGCGGGATTCCAAGTCTTGGATACAAGTGTGGGCCATGATGAAGAGGGAAAATGAAAAGGGATGGGTGGGACCACACATAATATGGGTTATGGGTGAAGGGTATCAAATCAATCATGGCAACGAGGGGAATCCAATGGGGTAAGGCCAAATAAGGGTGTTGGGTCCACGGTAATTTTTTTGCTGAAAAATTATAGGTATGACTGCGATAAGGGAGAAGAGAGGAATCCAACAGGATAGGGCTCAAATAATGGCGCCGACAGGATCCATACTTTTTTTTAACTCCTGCGGAGTTATAGTCTGAGATGAAGAATACTACAGTGTTGAAATTCCCAAATTCTTAATAGGAAGAAATATGTAGTAATTTCGCAACCAGAATGTAGGAGGCACAATTGCATGGCAATAGGTGTTGTGTCTCCATTTTGACACTTCTAATGTCCTATATTACCCTCTATCCGAGCCTATTTTACCTATGCTATGTGTATATACTTGACTGTTTCCTCCATAAATACACTTGATGACCTTTTCCATATGCATAGAGAGGTAACTTATGATTAAGGCATGATTTGTTTAGTTTTCTTGAGTTAATTCGATTAAATGCTTGATTATGTATGATCCTAATCACTTGATTCTTAAGAAACTTGATTCGGTACCTCACTATTCTGGTACTACAACTATAGCACGATCCAGTAATGCAACTATAGCGTGATCTGGTACCTAGTCTATTCTGGTACCAAGGCTCCACCTATTCTGGTACCAAGGTTCCACCTATTCTGGTACCCGCACAACATTGCATTTGGTACCAACACACTCAACACTGCATCCAGTACCAACACACTCAACATTGCACCTAGTACCAGTCTTGTGTCTATTTCAGTACTTCCTTTGTGCCTAATATGGTACTCATGATTGCAACTATGTTCGTCCGGTACCAAACCCCTGTTTCCAGAATTCACCTGTTGAACGAGTATGATGATGGAGATTCCAAGAAGTCAGTTGGATCAAAGTCTCTAAAGTAGTTTTTGAGATCACGATAGACTTCATCACTCATGCCCTTCGTGTCATGAGGATGAAGTCCATCCCTAGAGATTTGGTATGAATTGCCAATTGTAATATTTTAAAAACTATTTGATAATTATCCTTAGATCTTGATAGTAACGACTCACCTTCTTTATAAGGGATGTGGTATAGGCGATAAAATAGTGTGGATGTAATGAAGCAAGTAGAAATAAAAGAATGATACATATTTATGTACGAGATGATGAACTATTGATTCAATCTACAAGTTGAAGGAATACAAATGATCTATTGTGCAATTCATGAATATGAGTAGAACGTTTTAGTTTGTTATCTCTTTAGAGGTACCTTGTTGGTTCGGCAAGGGCCTGTTAGCGTCAGAAGTCACTCCTGGATTTCTTGCAGGAGAAGAGCCCAACGCCCATCAGTTTTATGTCACGATAAATTTTAATGGGTGATCAAATGGGTAGAGACTCGGGGAGATATCACTCTAATTCAGGGACTGGGTCTGGTATCTAAGGAGAAAAGGAGGTCTTGATCTAAATTCAGTCAGTGAGTTTATTTAAAGATGAGAAGGTTGAAGACTTAGTGAGAGGATTGAACAAACTACCTCAGGCAATAGGCCTTTCAGCAGTTTTTAGAAGAAAAACTCTGAATGCAAGATCCTCTTGGTTCAGGGCTTCGAGATACTGAAAGGGGGACTTGAATGGATCCTCCAATTCCAAGTCGTTCAGTGCTAAGGAAATCACAGGGACTGATTAGAAACGATGCAACTATTACAGTGATCCAACCTACATCATCCTATAACAGTTACAACTCGATTGGATCCTCCAATTCCGAGCTGCTCTAATACAGTGTAAACAAAGACGTGAAAGAAACTGACATTCATAAGGCAAGAAGTCTCAAAAGTCCACACATAACCAGGAATAACAATGCTTCATTAAAGATTTACAACCGGGAGCCTTGCTCAACCATCGATCATTACAAAATACAAAAACTGAGTCTATATACTCAGAAAAACTCACCTAACAGAGGCGTGCTCAGTCATCCAAGGCTTGGTGTCCCCTCAGCCAAATTTGGACGGACATTATTCGTCAGACGCCACCTTAACTGCGCATGGCTTCTGCAAGGGGAGTAGCTGAGCCATTAAATGCCTGGTTGGCATGTGCAGACCTCTCTAGCTAGTCGAGGACTCGACATGGCTTCTTTGGAAAAATTGGTACACAGGACCCTCTCGGGCAGACATCTTTCCAGACCCTCCATACCTTACACTTAATGAATGAGGAGAGGTTTCAACCACCCCTTCTCACCTTCATTTACTCTAAGCGAAAACCAGGATTGAGGTCGAATCAGATGGCACCTGGAGATCGCGATGATCTCTTCTGTGATCAAACTCGACGCCTTTGGCCCCTCTTGCACAACTCTTTTTATTTCCCAAGTGACCACGGGTTGTAACCCTGTGTTTACTATCAAATGCGCTTTCGACGTTCGTGAATAGGAAGGAGATAATCCTTTCTTATCACAGTAGCGATGAGAGAAACACCGAGATGGCTTAATTGGGTGCCACACGTCCCTCTCATATCTGACGGTTCTGAACTCACCCGACGATGCTGTGGACCCTAGGTCCTGGACGCTCTAGGCACCTCACGCTTCGGGAATATGACAGAGCTACTCCTTGTGCTTCGAAATCGCGATGGGCGAAAAGGCAAGGAGCGTAATCGCGCACCAGGTGTCCCCTTGGATGGATGGCTGAGACTGCTCTGTGATACTGCGGGCTCGACTTTGGGCGCTTTCGGCGCTTCGGGGTTCAAAATGTAGAAAGACATAGAACCCTCACCCTTCGAACTCCTGAATGCCGAAATGCCGACGTGACCAGATCTCGCGCCACACGTCCTTTGGATGGACAACTGCTATCCTTTCCTGCATGCAATATAGGCACTGTCTGTCGCGTTGATCTCAGCGCAACTTCGCTAACTGTGATTTCTCGCCGACCGCTGATCTTCTCTTATGGATGAATCCGGACCGTCGACCATATAATCTCACCCACTTACTTGCTTGGAAGCCTAAAACAATATTTTTCCATGCTGTGCTCAGGCGCTTCTCATGCAACTTGCAGACCTGAATACTCTTGTGCCCAGGATAAGAAAAATTACTAACATTAGGCTCCATGGGGGATAGAGTCATCCCTGTGATGCTCTAAGGACTCATTTTGCAGCCCCAGTGCCTTTCTGTTGGGCTATGGGGTCATTTATTTAAAACTTAAAGGCAGAAAGAAAAACAATATTTACAATCGCGGAAGAGCCATGTGCGGCTCAAGAGAATTTTTTTTTTTGGAAATGCCCATTCACAGGGCCATTGAAAACTTCTTGATCCTTCAAGTCCCGTACCATGTAGGTGTTATTCGAGAATACTTCGGATACTTTGAAAGGCCTGATCCACAGGGCTTCGAATTTTCCGTTCTTGCCTTTATCTTGTTTAGGAGCATCCCATTTTAGTACTAGGTCTCCTATCTGAAACTCCTCCTTCTTGGCCTTCTTATCAAAAACCTGCTTGATCCTTTGCTGATGGTCCTGAATTCTTCCCATTACCTGCTCCCTGGCCTGCTGGACTTCCACTAGCTAATGAATTCTTCTGATCATGTCATCAAGCTCCTCTTGACGATCTTGGAGGAATTTTTCTACAAGAATGGCCAAATGAGAAGGAAAAACAACCTCTGCTCCATAGACTAACTGGAAAGGAGAGATGCCTACATATCTCTTCGTGGTCACTCGATCGGCCCATAGAGAAAATTTCAATCTTGAATGCCAGGCCTTCTTGTTGTCTTCCAACAACCTTTTGATGACCTTTATCAGGCTTTTGTTGGAGGAATCTGCTAAACCATTTCCCCGGGGATAGTATGGGGTGGAGTGAATCAGTTTGATCCCAAATTGCTCACAAAACTTGGCTAATGGCTTAGCCCTGAAGGAGGCTGCGTTATCAATGAAAATCTTACTTGGGCAGCCGAATCTTGTGATGAGGTCTTCCAGGAATCCAATGATTACCTTATGGGAAGCACTTCTGGTGGGGATAGCTTCAATCCACTTGATAAAGAAATCTGTAGCAGTCAGGATCCATATGTGCTGCCCACTGGAAGCGAGGTGAATTTCTCCAATGAAATCTAGGCCCCATTGCTGGAAAGGTCCTGAAACAACCACAGGTTTTAATGACAAGGACTTGAGCCGTTGTTTTCCTGCAAACCTTTGACATTTGATGCAAGCTTTGACCCTTCTGCAGACATCAGCGAATACGGTGGGCCAGTAGTACCCAACCCTGAGGATTTTGTAGGCTATGGTTTTCCAGAAATGATGCCCTCCACATAGGCTGTCGTGAAATTCAACCATGATCCTGTCAGCCTCTTGTGGATCTACACATTTCAAAAGAAACCCTAGGGGGTATTTCCAATATAGAACTTGATCGATAAGGTAGTATCTGATTGCTTTGAGCTTCAGATATTTTGCCTTGTTTCTTTGCAGGCCGTCTGGAGGCTGCAACTCTTGCAGAAAATATATGACATCCTTATACCAGGGACATCGAGCCAATGGGGGCTCCCTTTGAGGGTCTATTTCAGAAAGCCGACCCTACTGGATTCCTAAGCATTTGTTGATGAAACTTACCCCCAAAGTTTGGCAATTGGCTTCAGCCAACATCTTGGCTAAACCTTGACCTTTGATCAATTTGGTAGGCTTTATTTCTAGGTCAAATTCCAGAATCTTGTCTATCCACTTACTCCTTCTCCCGTCTATGTCAGGCTTAATAAGAATGTCTTTAACAATAGCCGAGGGGACATAGGCAATGATTTTTGACTGCAAGACATAGATTCTAAATGCCTTGAGAGCCTTTACCAGGGCATAGGCCTGCTTCTCCATAGTGTCATACTTGACCTTGACATCCCTCAATGCCTGAAATAGGCAATAGGCTGCTCTAGCCCAACCTCGTTTGTCTGTAGTAAAACAACAACCACCGTGTCAGGTGAGTGTTGGCAGGCAATAATCATTTTTCATATTCTCGTAAGCTGCCCACACCAATGTTTCATCAACATTGATTTTTCATCGCATATTTTAAATGAACGACTCCTTTACTCTTTGCGCCCTTTTGCATGCTTATCTTCGCTAAGTCTTCCCAAGTGTAAGCATGAAGATTTTTCCTTTCAAGGTCACATTTCGATCATTTTCTCGACTGCCAATACCTTTTATGTCATCATGCGTATTGCGCTCATCTTTTGTTGATTTTTACATGATCGACAATAGCCTTTGATCGGTTTTATTACTTCGATGGATTATATAACTCGGTTTTGTGGAAAACATTCGACCATTGGTTTATCGCATGATTGCAAAGGGTTTTCAAACTTATGTCTTTTAAGCCCATTCTTACCTTCATTGCGCATATTGAATCTTTTGATTACTAAGCTTGAGAGAATCAAGATTTATTGGTTTTATTTTTGAT
>ML780312.1:740005-765003 GCA_009831015.1 Picea engelmannii | reverse complement strand
GAATAGTTAGTAGTTTGTAGATAGAATAGTTAGCATAGTTTATAAGTAGTTTAGTATAGTTAGTTTAAGTTTGTTCAGTAGTTTCTAGTTTCCTTTATTTTAGTTTGATTTCTTTTCATTTAGTTAGTTAGTTAGTTTTAGTTAGTTTTTATTAGTTTCTAGTTTCCTTAGTATAGATCTCTTAGCTCAGATCAGCTTTTCTCTTTGGTTTCCTTACGAGACCTCAGAGCGGCCAACGGAGCCGTTAAACTCGTCAGGGTGGTTCATACCAAACGGATTGGGTTATTTAGACAACCCCGGACCGGTTCCACTCTTCCAGTTGACGGATGGACTGTTTCGCCCGTCAACAGTGAGGCAAAAGAGAAAATAAAGAAATCCTTCGAGTAATCGGGACTGATAAGCACATGAGCTTCAGTCAGGGCCCTTTTTATTTTCTCAAAGGAATTTCGTGATTCAGAAGTCCACCTCACTTCATTTCCTTTCCTTAACATGGTTTTTAGAAGTTTTACCTCCTCAACAAAGTTAGGCACAAACCTCCTTAGAAAATTAATCTTACCAAGGAAAGATTGGACCTCCTTCTCAGACCTCGGGATTGATAAGGCTTGTATTGCCTCAACTCTGATAGGATCGATCCTGACTCCTTCCATTGATACTATGTGGCCTAGTAACTTTCCCTTCTGCATGGCGAACAAAGATTTCTTGGGGTTTAATGAAATGCCAAAACTCCTACATTTCAGGAAAACCTTCCTGAGATGACAACAGTGTTCTTTATCAGATTTTGAAAATATTGTGATGTCATCCAGATAGACGACCACAAATTTATCCTTTTCCCCAATGAAAGCTATGTCCATGGCACGTTGAAACATTTCCCCTGCATTCATCAATCCAAAAGGCATCTTGTCATACATGAATGTGCCCCATGGAGTGGTAAATGCCGTCTTTTCCCTATCCTCAGGCAGAACAGAGACTTGATTGTAGCCAGAGAAACCATCGATCATGGACATCCTGGATGCTCTTGTTACCCTCTGCAGTATATGTTCCATCTTTGGTAAGGGGGAGTTATCCTTTTGTGAGCTCCTGTTCAGGTTTCTGAAGTCTACACAAAGTCTGATTTCTCCATTCTTTTTCCTTACTAGTACCAAGTTGGCCACCCACTCTAAATATCTCAGTGGTACGATGATCTGGGCTTGTAGCAACTTCTTGACTTCCCTCTCCATAATAGGCAGCAACATAGGATTGATCTGTCTTAGCTTCTGCCTAAACGACTTTGCCTCCCTTTTCAATGGGATTCTATGCTCAATGAAATAAGTGTTATATGTTTTGAGATCTTGATAGGTCCAGGCGAAAACATCAGCAAATTCCCTCAAAAGTCCAGCATATTCAGACCTCTGCTCCTTTGTCAGGCTTCTTGACAATTTGACAAACTTGGGTTCATCCTCAGTGCCAATGTTGCATTGAGTTGTATCAGCGTCATATTCTGAGATTTCCCCCTTTAACGCCACATCATTTCTATCAAAAATCCTTTCCAAAGGAACCAGTCCCCTTGGAATATGATTGCTGGGGAGCTGCACAATGTTACGCTCTGCTATTTTACTTAGAAACTTACCCCCATCAAGCTCTTCCTCAGAGATAGAGTCTTGGTCGATATGCATCTCTGAAAATTCTTCGACAGTCTCCAAGAATTTCTTGATCTCGAGATCATCCTCGAATACCTTCCAATGTTTGACGTTGTCAGGTATGGAGGGCCTGTATTTTAATTCCACATCATATCTGAATTTGGGCGACAAGGGTACTTTGAAATTTCTTGCTGATGTAGCCAATGAATTTGCAACTGTGTTCTTCTCTCTTGGGACAAAAGAAATGTTGAATGATAAGAAGAAACTGTCAATTAAGTACCATACCTCATTTCTGTAACTCTTGAGTCGAGGATGCTTAGCCTGATAAGCGTTTCTGATCTGTTGGACCACCAACTCTGCATCTCCGAACACTGCTGCTTCCTGAATTCCCATTTCTCTTGCGACTCTTAATCCTAGGACAAGAGCTTCATACTCTGCCACATTGTTGGTAGCTTCAAATTCTAGTTTATATGACAGAGATATGGTTTACTGAGATGGTGACAAAAAAAACACCCTAGCTCCAACACCTTCCCTGGAAAAGGCTCCATCAAAGAACATTTTCCAGACAGGGGTGATGGAGGGAGGAAATTTATGGGAAGTGGTGGGCGTCTTTCTGAGTTTCAGAGGGAGCTCAGGAGCATTAGTGAATTGTAGTACACTGGAACCTAAATCAGTGTCCAAGGAAAAAATGGGATGGTTGGTAGGTTTGGCTTCATCACTGATTATATAGGCCAATTGGGCTTCCCTGTATAGCCTCCTATGTTCTCCTCCAAACACTGGGATAGTAGAATATGTGAGTTCCATCTGCAAAGTCCCCCCCAGTATTTTTATCTAATATCTTGATAACAAGATACCGAACTTGGGGGGGACATCAGCCACTATGACATCCATGACCACACTTTTCATGGGCAACTAAAACAAGGTCACGACCAGGTCTTTGATAACTCCTAGACATTGAACTTTTCTGGAGTCAAAGGAATAGAGGTCATGATAGGCTCGGGTGACTTCTAGCCCTAGCTCTTCCATGACAGTCTTGGGCATGAGGTTGTGAGAAGCCCCCGAATCCATCAAGAAGTTGTGCAGTACCTTGTCATGTATGTTCAAGGAAGTGTAGAAGGGAGGGGATGAGTCATTTCTGTCTTCTACCATAGGACCTAGAATAACTGCAGGCTTTTCATCTTGCAAATTGATGGAGTCTGTGGGAAGGCATGAGACCTCAGACTGTAAAATCTCAGAGAAGCGTTTCTTGAACCCTTCATGTTTAATCAATTTGGTTAGGGGCACATGGATTATGATCTTTTGAATTTCATGCTCAAAATTAAAAGAAGGTGTAATCTTCGAGATTTCTCTTATTTCAGGAACATGACTCTGGACTATGGTAGAGAGGGGTCAGAGCTTCTTACCTCTGTGATTGTTTGCTACTTCATTAGTAGGTTTCTCTGTTCTAGTGGACTGCTCAGGAACATCGGGTGCTACTGTCTTTTTCTTAGACCTCAGGTCATACCTGCCTTGGCTGCGACTAGCCTTGTCTCCCTTGCTCAGTTCATTTAGCCGACTGTCCATGAGAGACTCCTCGTATGATGATTGAGTGAGATGAGGAAAAGGAGGAGTGTCCCCGAAGAAATAGATTTCAAGATCAAGCTCATTTGTTTCCCCTTCTTCCCCTTCGGCCACAAAATTGTTTTGAAAAGGGTCCTGAATTTTCTGGTCTTCTCTGTCTCTTCCCCTCTCTCTTTGTACAGTCGGGGAAGTAATATTGTTTGGCCTCCTGAAACCTCCTTTGCTTTTTTCATTTTGAGGGCCCTTGTATGCTTGCCTCCCCTCCACCTTTATTCTCTCCATCTCTGCAGACAGAGACTTCACCATCTTCGTCAGTTCATCCACTTGAGGGTGGGGCACCGATGGGCTAGAAGTTGAGGTTTCCAATCTTCCCTTTCTTCTGCCTGCGTCGGCCTTGTTCCTCAGTCTATCAGCTGCTAATACATTGGATTCCACCTTTATGGCCGCATCTTGCATTTGAGCTAAGGAGGTGGCTCTTCTTTCTCTCAATAAAAGACAGAAATCGGGGCCAAACGCACTAGCATAAGAAATCTTGGCTGAGGCTTCTGAGGGTTTTATTTCGGCAGGGCTTTTGTTATACATCTTATTGAATCTTTTGGAGAAATCAAAGACAGAATCTCCTTCCATCTTCTTCAAAGACCAGAACTCTGTCATGTAATACATGAAATCCTTCCTTTCTCCCCACTGCCTCAGGAAAACACTATCCAGGGCTTCGATCCCAGCAATAGATCCGGGGGCCAATCCTCTAAACCATTTCCTCACCTCACCTTCCATGCTCTGGACAAAGACTCTCATCCAGACATCTTCATTTTCAATGTTCAGGTTGTCTGCATAACTGTAGAAAGCAACCAGGTGCTCTTTCGTAGTTATGTCCCCTTCCCCAGTGAACTTGGGCATATATTTCAAGTAATCTCCAGCAGGGAGAGGATTCATAGGATGGGGTAGGATTAAGGGAGCATATCTGGCAGCGACTATGGAATCCATTCTATTTAGAGGGGGATTAGCACCAGCCATAGGAATATTATGTGGAGGAGGACTTGGAGGAGAGGGAGTTCGCGAAGGGCTACTGGGAATGAGTCTCGAAGTGGAATGGGAAACAGAAGGGGATTTAAGGAGAAGGCTAACAAGCTTAAGTCAACAGATGCTCCTTTTTGTGCAGGAGTGGTAACAGTAACAAGAGGAGGAGTGGTAAAGATATGAATGGGGAAATATTCAACGATCTTGGGTCTACGCCAAAGTACAACTTCAGAGGAGAGGGGAGTGACAAGGGTTTCTCCCTCCAATCCCAGACCAGGAGGGGAAAACTCAGCAGGAACACTCCCGAAATTCAGGAAATGGGAAACCTCAGAAAGAGGTCTATTAAGAAACTGAGGAGGAGAAAATGGAGTTCCTACAGAAGGAGATGGCGGATTACCTAGTTCAGCGGTGGAGGTTACTTCTTCAGAGGCCTTTCCTTTTCTGAGAACCACCTTTGGATCAGTTTCAGGTGTAGCTAGAGGAAGCTATGGATGAGACCACGTGTGTATACCTCTGAAAGCCACAATTAACATGGCAGGTTCGCCACAGTGGAGTTGTCACAATGGAGTCGCCAGGTGCACAGTAGCAATCTTCAAAGGCTCTGATACCTGATGCACCTTCAGAATCAGAGGCTCAATGTCATTCAATCCCGGGGAAAATCTTCAACTTCGTCCCCGTCAACGGCGCCAGAAATGTTAGCGTCAGAAGTCACTCCTGGATTGCTTGGAGGAGCAGAGCCCAACGCCCATCAGTTTTATGTCACGATAAATTTTAATGGGTGATCAAATGGGTAGAGACTCGGGGAGATATCACTCTAATTCAGGGACTGGGTCTGGTATGTAAGGAGTAAAGGAGGTCTTGATCTAACTTCAGTCAGTGAGTTGATTTAAAGATGAGTAGGTTGAAGACTTAGTGAGAGGAGTGAACAAACTACCTCAGACAATAGGCCTTTTGACAGTTTGTAGAAGAAAAACTCTGAATGAAAGATCCTCTTGGTTCAGGGCTTCGAGATACTGAAAGGGGGACTTGACTGGATTCTCCAATTCCAAGTCGTTCAGCGCTAAGGAAATCACAGGGACTGATTAGAAACGATGCAACTATTACAGTGATCCAACCTACATCATCCTATAACAGTTACAACTCGACTGGATCCTCCAATTCCGAGATGCTCCAATATAGTGTAAACAAAGACGTGAAAGAAACTGACATTCATAAGGCAAGAAGTCTCAAAAGTCCACACATAACCAGGAATAACAGTGCTTCATTAAAGCTTTACAATCGGGAGCCTTGCTCAACCATCGATCATTACAAAATACAAAAACTGAGTCTATATACTCAGAAAAACTTGCCAAACAGAGGCGTGCTCAGTCATCCAAGGCTTGGTGTCCCCTCAGCCAAATTCAGACAGACATTCTTCGTCAGACGCCACCTTAACTGTGCATGGCTTCTGCAAGGGGAGTAGCTGAGCCATTAAATGCCGGGTTGGCGTGTGTAGACCTCTCTGGCTAGTCGAGGACTCGACATGGGTTCTTTGGAAAAATTGGTACACAGGACCCTCTCGGGTAGACAACTTGCCAGACCCTCCATACCTTACACTTAATGAATGAGGAGAGGTTTCAACCACCCCTTCTCACTTTCATTTACTCTAAGAGAAAACCAGGATTGAGGTCGAATCATATGGCACCTGGAGATCGCGATGATCTCTTCTGTGATCAAACTTGATGCCTTTGGCCCCTCTTGCATAACTCTTTTTATTTCCCAAGTGACCACGGGCTGTAACCCTGTGTTTACTGTCAAAGATGCTTTCGGCGTTTGTGAATAGGAAGGAGCTAATCCTTGCTTATCACAGTCGTGATGAGAGAAACGCCGAGATGGCTTAATTGGGCGCCATGCGTCCCTCTCATATCTGACGGTTCTGAACTCACCCGATGGTGCTGTGGACCCCAGGTCCTGGACGCTCTAGGCATCTCGCGCCTCGGGAATATGACGGAGCTGCTCCTTGTGCTTCAAAATCATGATGGGAAAAAAGGCAAGGAGCCTAATCGCGCACCAGGTGTCACCTTGGATGGACGGCTCAGAGTGCTCCGTGATACTGCGGGCCCGACTTTGGGTGCTTTCGACGCTTTGGGGTTCGAGATGTAGAACGACATAGAACCCTCACCCTTTGAACTCCCAAATGCCAAATTGATGACGTGACCAGATCTCACGCCACATGTCCTTTGGATGGACAACTTCTATCCTTTCTTGCATGCAATATAGGCGCTGTCTGTTGCGCTAATCTCGGCGCAACTTCGCTAACCGTGATTTCCCGCCGACCGCCGATCTGCTCTTATGGATGAATCCGGACCGTCGACCATATAATCTCGCCTGCTTACTTGCTTGGAAGCCTAAAATGAAATTTTTCCGTGCTACGCTCGGGCACTTCTCGTGCAACTTGCAGACCTGAATACTCTTGTGCCCAGGACAAGAAATGTTACTAACAGGGCCCACTGTCCCAACCAAGGTAAACCTCCCTGTACATGTTTTGTGTGGTTGTGTGAGTGTGAATATTTAACAATGGTGTGTTGTCAATGATTTCAAATACATTTTAAAGTTCAGTATAGAATCACTTGCTTAAGAATCAGTGTGAGTAATTAGACATTGGACATAATAGATAGTTTGCTTCCTACTTCTACATGTTAACATTTAGTTGATAAGAGTCTGACGTGTGGGATTGTTAAGAAAACAAATTTTATTATTTTGAGTTTGTAATTGTGGTGTTCTTAGTGGTTACATGAACCATAGGACTTCATCTCTTACCTTCATGTTCCATATAATGAAGTCTCTCAATCATGTTGGTTGTTTCCTGTCCTAAAGAATGTTTGATTGAATAGGATAGAGTTATGATTAATTTTTGTCTAAGAGTGACGAAAGTTGATTGTTGATTATTGTTTTCCATTTCTACATGGAACAAGATCTTAATTTCATCTCTTTATTTCATAATCCTGGAATGAACATACTTGTCACCTAAGAAAGATCTTTTAATTGAGTATTTGTTTGAGAAGTTTTGTTATCACTTTTATCTTCTTAGTTTAAAGTTGTGTGAAGCATTTACAAATTCTAGAAACAGAGTTTTATGTTATTAATTATTTCCTGCTTGAGCTAGATACAATAGACATAGGCAGGTTACCTGTTCTCGGCACATATAGTGTAACAACTCTTTCGATTACGAATTCCGGATTGACATATAAATGAGTGTAATATATTGAGCATATTTATACAACAACATTTTGGCACCGTTGTTGGGGAGTTGTAAACGATACTAGGTAGAATTTTGAGTTTTTGATTGGTTTGATGAGTTTGGATTGGATTTAAGGACAATCTGAGGGTGGAGAGAAGACAATAAAACGAGAGGTGAGAACCTGCGCATCCACTTTGGTGGGGTTGCTCCAAATTCAGGTTGTCCTTTTACCTTTGATAGATTAAAAGTTTTTGTTTTTAGTCTTAGAATTTATTTTATGAGTAGGTATAGGAATAATAAAGGTAGATTTATTGCTTCTAAAATTTCAGAAAAATTGTTAAAACAAACAACAAGAAACCCCCCCCCCCCACACTAATTCATCTAAATTTTGTGCAGGAAAAATTCTTAGAGGAGAAATCTCAAAGGAAGCAATTGAAACAACAACCAAAGGCACTAAATCTGAATCCACTGTTCAGATTGAAAGCATAATACAACAATCAAGAGGTGAAGCACTGGTGATCCCATCATAAGGAGGAGGTGGAAAAGAAGCAGAGGTAATGATAGACTAAGTTGCATATACCATTGGGGAACCACACAAGGTATTGGAAAAATTAGATATACTAAAAAAACCAGTGGTTGAACCATCACTTAGTGGAGATACATCACCACCACCCTACAAACTGTTCAGAGATATGGCAGAAGAGGAAGGAAATGTAGCTAATGAAACAAAGACATTTGGATTCCCAATACTAGACATCGCCAGAGACGTTGCTATGAAGAATATTCCATTGTCCTCACTACCTCACTTCCATGGTATGTCAACGGAAGATCCCGATTCGTTTTTGTTTGAATTTTATATACTATGTAGAAGTTATAATTACACTGATAATGCACACAAATTAAAACTCTTTCCAGCTACACTAAAAGATTCGGCACTAAGGTGGTTTATGAGCCTAGGAGAACACACTATCTTATCTTGGGATGGTATGAATGAAACATTCCTCCAGAAATATCAAGATTACTGTAGACCTAGGGATGCTAGGAATGACATTTAAAATGAAACAATTTGAGGAAGAAATCTTGGAAGATTGCCTAGAGAGGTTCCTATACAACTACCAAAAGAAAAATAAATTTGCCTTATATACAACCACAGTTAGGACTATCTTCCTAAAGGGTGTGAGGGATGACTGCATTGAAGTACTAAACCTCATGCGTTTTGGATATGTGTACCAAAATCCATTTGTAGACATAGCAGAGTATTGTAAAATATACTCCCACAGTCAAGCCAAAACAGGAAAAAGTGTAAGGGATCCTACAAACATAATTGTTAAACCCACACCAGTATGTGTTACTAGGATTGAATTGGGGAATCTACTAGAAAACTTCAAAACAGACATCCTAAACATCATCAGTTCCCAACTTGATACCATGAAAATTAAAAGGAAACAAGAAGAAGAGAATGCTACTTTGGCAATTTTCTATCCTTGGTGTAGGAGAAAGAACCCTGAAAAGGAATGCCCCCTTAATGTTATCGAAATATGTGGCCCTTGTATAGAATATCACCCTACCAATGAGTTCCCTTATTTACCTAGACTTAAATCCGTTTTCAAGGGAGGGGGAGAACCTCATGAAACATCCTATCCTCCCAAGAGGCCATGGAGACAACAAAATCCCAATATGTTTGCAGACCCTACCACACAATATTCACAACAAAAATGGGTACCTCCCATGTCTTATCCTCAATGGTCACCATAAAAAACACAAATCCAACCTTGGAAACAAGGATGGAGAGGGCTTGCATATGGGAATGTTGCCTTTCAGCCATCAAACTTTCCCACCTACCCACAATACCCTTCCAATATTTCTCAGTTTCTCCCAGGATTTAATGATCCTTCTCTTCCTCCACCTCCACAACTGCAACAACAACTTGCACTGCCTATGAATCCAAATCTCCAGCAACAAATGCAAGTTGCACCTATTCCAAACCCTCATAGACCTATCCCTATTCCTGCACAACCTATCCCTAATCCAAATAATAGACCTACACAACCTGTACAAAACCTTGAAGTACAAACCTTCCCCACTTATGTAATAACTCCCTATCCATTTAATGGAATTGAATTAAGATCAGGGAGGGTTGTAAATAAACCAAATCCTACTGTGGTTATTCAATAAGAAGAACAAGAAGACAATCACGTAGTTCAAGAAGAATAAAAAATAGATAATCAAATAGTTCAAAGAGAATAACAAATGGATAACCAATTAAATGAAGAAAGAAACACCCTTGTACAACAAGAAACTCCTCCTCACACTTCTCACGAAGCAAAAACACCTCAGAAAATGAATCCTCCTCCTTATCCAGAAAGGTTACTTGTGAAGAAATATGAGGAACCTCTAGGACATAATCTAGAGACTGAAATTAGAAATATATGTGTGAAGATTCCCCTACTTCAAGCCATCAAGTATATACTTATTTATTATAATATTGTAAGGGATATTTGCATTACAAATCCAGGGAGGAAGAGGAAGGAGCCTTCTGTCATATAGGTGGTTGGACAATTATCCGAGTTTATATTAGAAATGCCATCCAAATATAGTGATCCAGGAAACCCAGTGGTAACCATAGAATTTAACGGTGTGTCTTTTCTAAACACACTTATTGATCTAGGGGAAACAATAAATGCTATGTCGGTTCACACTATGAAAATGATGCAACTAAATCACCTAAGACCAACACAAACTTTGTTGGAGCTCGCAGAAAAATCAATCATCACCCCAACAGGAAGTTTAGATGATATAACAGTTACCTTGGCTTCTTGGGAATACCCTGTGGATTTCTTAGTGATTCATCCCAAATCTTCCAAACCAGGACATCCAGTAGTACTTGGCCGACCTTGGTTGACCACTACAGATGAATTTATTATTTGTCGGTCTGGAGAGATGACAATTTCCAATGGAACTCAAAATAAAAAACTTATCATTTTTCCCCCTGCCTAGCCAGCCATTGAAGTTTCTCTCTGGTTGGAGAATCCCTATGGGGAGGAGGACTGTACTCAACCCTTGTTGGCACTCAAACAGGTAAAAGGAGTTCAAGAGAAAACTAAGAAAAAATATTAAGCCTATTTTTGTCTAATTCAGGATGCGTTGAATATCCTCAATCTTTTCCTAAATATACACATATATTTAGCTCTGAATTCCAAGAAATTTGGCACCCCTCCACCTCTACAATAGCCACCGTTTCAAAAATAGATGAAGGGAAAGAATCACCTTGTTATCACTTCAAGAAACTCTTTGAGGTTGTAAGACAAAGATGATTGGTAACTTAAGGTAAACTTTTTTTGTATTTTGCATGTGTGGATCAATGGGATAACTCAAATACAGTATGGTATTTAGACATAAATGAACCAGTGCTCTCAAGGATCAATAATCAGATGATAGCTTTTAAGTGGGTGAGAAAACAATGCTTATAAACCAAATACAAATGTAGGGTTTAATAAACAATGATAAGAAACTATTAATCATGTTATGAGCTAACCAATGAGATGACAGTCATTCTGTAGCTAAAACAACTTGAATAAGAGTACATACGGAAAGATGAGAATTTGACATCAATAGAGAGAGAAAACTGTGATTTGTATTATCATACGGAAAAGTCTGTTTACAATATAGTATATTTTGTATCCAAAATAGAACCCCTCCTTGACTATTACATCTATGATCTTAAATATTCTTTACAAATTATTTTCAAGATCCTCAAAAGATGGATCTGATATCCTCTTTTCTTATCTCAAATTCGAAATTGTCAGGTGGCTGGAAAATATGGAAATTTCTAGAAAAATGCTTCTCCAAGATTCACCTATATCCTCCAAATCACAATATATCTTGGGAAACTGAGAGAGGTTATTGAATAGAGGTATGTGATTATGAAATACCTCCTTCATTTTCTAAAAATAGTATTCCAACTCATCAAAATCGGTCCTTAAATACAGTGACTAAAACAAGAAAAACAAAGTATTTAATTTCTGGAAATATGGTGCTCAAAGATTGACCTATATTTCACAAATCACAATAGATATTGGAAAACTGAGAGAGGTTATTGAATATACGCCCGTTCTTATGAAAAAAATTCTTTGGTTTCTAAACATACTCTTGTATATGATCATAATATGTCTCCCAAGAAGTTGACTAAAACAGGAAAATCCAGATTTCCAAATCTAGTCATATTCCTACATTTTAGGATTTGATCTCTAGAATATTTCTATTAATCAAATGAAGTGCCACCTGAACTCATGGATGAGATTTGATAATATATATGATTAGTCATCATCATATTCTCCTTAATAAACTCAACCAAGTTGAATTTGACCTTTTGACCAAAATAATACATTTTGGAAATTTTTTGAAAATGATGCCTCATCTTGTGGGGAACTTTTGACTTCCTTCCTGATATCTAAATGAATATATGAAAGTACCATTAGAAATATTAGGATGTATAGTTGTCAATCAACTATTTTAGTGTGTAAAAAGGACTCTCCACGACTCATAAAATTGATTTTTCCCAAGGCAGTTTATCAACTGAAAAACCTGCACTTTCACCGGCTCACTACACTGTGAAAACAATCATTTAGCCGGTGAAAAGGGAGACTGTCACCGGATTACTACACCGTGAAAAATTCATTTTGCTGGTGAAAGCAAAAATTTGTTTTTTGGTATATTTTGAGATGCCACATCATTTTTTCATTGGAAAATAAGATTTAAAGCCAATCTTATATACTTTAAAACTTAAAGATTTATAAATAAATCTTTACCTTATTATCATCTTATGATATGATATCAAAATAAATGCAAGGCATTTTTTATCACTAACACACCTGTTCAGGTTGTTGAAATCAGTCTTGGAAAATCTTTGTGTATCAATGCCAGCTTAGAAATGGATCAACAACAAAAGTTGATACATATGATTCAAGGGGAATCTGGTGCTTTTGCATGGGATTACTCTGACATGAAAGGGATCCACCCAGACACTTGTATGCATCATATTTACACTAATGATCAAATCATAACTGTGAGGTAACCCCAAAGAAGAATGAATCCAGCCTTGAAAGACATAGTGAAAGAAGAACTCCAGAAACTCCTGCAAACCAATTTAATCTACCCTATATCAGATAGCAAGTGGGTCTCCCCATTAGTTATTGTCCCTAAGAAAAATAGGAAATGGAGGATTTATGTGGACTTTAGAGAATTGAACAAGGCTACCTACAAAGATTAATTTCCTTTTCCTTTCATAGACCAGGTCTTGGAAACTTTTTCTGGGAAGAGGTATTTTTCTTTCTTGGATGGGTTTAGTGGTTACAATCAGATCCAAAATTCACCAGAAGACTAGGACAAAACCACATTTACCTGCCCCTGGGGGACCTATGCCTATAGGGTTCTTCCTTTTGGTTTGTGTAATGCCCCTGCTACCTTTCAAAGGGTTGTCTTGGCCATTTTCTTTGATTGGACCCATGACCCTGTAGAAGTCTACATGGATGACTTCACAGTGTATGGGGATGATTTCCAATAGGCATTAGACAATCTGGAGAAAGTACTGGTTAGGTGTAAAGAAACCAACCTTTCACTTAGTCATGGAAAGTCTAGAATGATGCTCACTGAAGGAATTGTTCTAGGTCACCACATCTCCAGTACTGGAATAAGAGTAGACCCTGCCAAGATTGACATTATTTCTCAAATCAAAATCTCTAGCTCATAGAAAAAAGTTAGAAGTTTTTTATGACATGCTGGTTACTATAGGAGGTTCGTTCAAAATTTTACGAATCTAGCTGCCCCACTGTTCAAATTGTTAACAAAAGAGGCTGAATTTTGTTGGAATGAACAATGTCAAATCTCCTTTGAAATTTTGAAAACAAAGTTGTCAAGTGACCCTATTTTGAGAGGAACAAACTGGTCTCTTCCTTTTCATATTTTCACAGATGCCTTAGATACCGCTTTGGGGGCTGTCTTAGGACAAAGGGAAGGCCAGATTCCTTATGCTATATACTTTGTCAGCAAGAATCTTTCACCTACTAGAGTAAATTACACTGTCACGGAAAAAGAATGTTTGTCAGTAGTACATGCCATTAACAAGTTTAGACATTACATAGCAGGGTATGAAGTCTTTGTACATATCGACTCTTCAACCATCAGATTTTTAATGAACAAGCCTGTTACAAATTCCAGAGTGACTAGATGGATATTATTAGTACAAGAATTCAATATCACCATCATTGACAGGCCTGGAAAAGATAATTTAGTTGCTTATTTCTTGTCTAGACTCATTCATGCAGGTGATAATAATCCAGTAGATGATGATTTTCCGGATGAGAATCTATTTGATATTTCTACTTACATTACTTGGTATGAAGATATAGCCAACTATCTTATAACATGAAAGCTACCTCAAAATATGTTCTCCTGAGAGAAACAAATAATTTTCCAGCTAAGTGTTAATTACATGTGGCATGATGATTGCTTATACCGAACTGGGCCTGATTTGGTGATCATAAGGTGTGTTTGGGAGGATGAGATGCAGGATATTTTCAAAGCCTGTCATGATGGTCCATGTGGAGGACATTTTGCTGATAAAAGGAAAGAATACAAGATTTTACAGTCCAGCTACTATTGGCCAACTATTTTCAAAGATGCAAAGAAGTATGTTGCCAGCTGTGATGATTGCCAAAGGATGGTAAAACCTACTGCAGTCGATGAGATGCCCCTCCAAGCTCAGGTAGTAATTGAACCTTTTGAAAAATGGGATTTGGATTTTATAGGACCCATTAACCTTATGTCTCAAAGGAAGAAGTACATCTTGGTCTGCACAGATTATGTGACCAAATGGGTGGAAGCTAAAGCTTTATATTCTACTAATGAACAATCTGTTGTAGACTTTCTCTTTGAAGAAATCTTTACTTGTTTCGGTTTACCTCGAGAAATATTCACTAACCAAGGTGTTAGCACTTGGTAAATTTACTAGAGGTTGACAACAGAAGAAATCTAATAAGGTAACTTTATGCAACCACTTTTGAAGCTGGGATCTAGCCCTTCCAACTTCAGAGAGGGATCTCTCTATATGATTTGGCTATGTTTTCGATTGTAAAATATTATTCTAGGTAAAGAAATAGGTCGGTTTTGTTGTCAAAGTGTTTTTTCGAATTGGTTGAGACAGTCTACACATCCATTGGGCTATGGGGTCTGTTTTTTAATAAAATATGAAACCCGAACCAGAAACGCAAATTAAAACTTTCACAGAGCGAGATAATATAATCAATGGATCTTTTAGTAGTTTAAATGATGAACAACAGAAAAGATGAGAAAGATAATTTCAATAAAGAAGCAGTTAAGAATTTCTTCATTGAAAACACCAGAAGATCAAACACTAAAATATTTTGAGTTAGAAATAGGGTATACGAGATAAATCCTGCAACCTTCGTTACTCTTAAAGATTAGATTCAGAAAACAAAATGATGACAAAGTGAGATTAACATTCAACTAAGAGAGAAAAAATCACCAGTGAGTACACGCAAGAATCCTGTAAAAGTGCCTCCTTTTTATTAATGGAAGATCTCTTAAAAAATATTACAGTCTGATAGCGTCAGGGTGTGAAGATCAACAACCCTCAATACTTCGAAAGGTGAAGTATTTATAACTCAAATTACAAAAAATCCTGTCATTAATGACCAAGACGTGCTAAATCTATTTTTGGCCTAACTAACTTAACAAATTTACTAAATCTAGGAACTGCTTGATGATGTGGTGTAACTGCATGCTGATTTTGGGTGGGCCGTTGATGAAGCTTCTGCACGACGTCATCTGATTGGACAGCTGATTGGACCTGAACAACTCATCTGCTAATCGATCAGATCACAGAGTTCCTCCCATCTAAGATGACTGGGCACGTTGACTTTGAGAAGCCTTCGATACACTTCGTCCATCTCTGTGTACTTGGCGAATGTAGGCTTGGTGAGGAAGATGTATCGAATCTCGTGTTGGATGCTGATGTCCCACTGAAGGGCATCTAGAAATTCCTTGCCAGTGATTCTAACTTGAATCCTTGCAAAATTTGAACTGTCCTTAGACACATCAGCCAATCTCTTCTTGTAATCTGGGAGTGTCATCAATTTATCATTGATTACCTTCAGACCAGGTAGAACTTTCTTCTGGAGAGCCTCAATCTTACTGAAGAATATTTGTACCCCCAGGTCCATAGCCTGAACCTTCTCTTCCAACTGAAGCATTAATCCTCTCTTGGTCAAAACTCTTTTGACCTCAAGGATGGTCTCTGTTCTGTCTTCAATCTTCATCTCTTCCAGCTCTTCCCTCGTCTTAGAATTGAGGAACTTGATGATCTTGTTTGCCTGTGTTGGAATGTCTCCCAATTCTACTCTGATATTCTCAATGGCCTATTTGCTCCTTTGGACCAATTCATTCTTCTCAAACATGATCTGGATCATTGGCCATATCTCATCCATGGACTTAGTGATGTCTGTCCATACACTCTCTTTAACTTTAGCTAAAGTCTTTCCTGCCACTGTTTGCTTCTTGAACTACTGTAGCTCCTGCTTGAGCTGCTCTGTCACCTGCTTTTCCTTGGAGAGGCTGGTTTGGAAGGAAGATTTGAGTTCCTGCAGGTTCTCAATCTCCTTTTTTAGCCTACTGATCTCTGTCTCCTGCATGTTCATATTTTCCATGGACTAAGCAAGGTCGGTTGTCTTCTCCTAGGATGTCAATGGAGTTGCGGATGGGACTTCTGTCACCGATGCTATGCTCACTCCTGCAATTGGAATAGCACTCATGGAATGACTTCCATTGGCTTCAATTTCTCTTTCTCTTTTAACAGTTTCTCCATCTCAGCTTCCATTTCTTTAAGTTGTGCATTCTGCTCCATGAGCAGCTTTAGCATTTCATCCTTCTCTCCTTTCTCTGCTATCTCCTTAGCCTGCAAATGCTCTGTGGGCGGGAGATTTAGTTGCTTCCTCAAGGATGCTATGTCAACATTCTTCTTCTTTATCATTTCCTCAGCTGCTTTCATGTTTGAAGGATCGTAACCGATCTTGAGGACCAACTCCTCCAAAGTTTTGATCCTATTGTCCTTTGCAAAGGACGATATCTTCTCCAGCTTCAGTTGTGTTTGAACACTGTTCAGGGACACCTGCAGTTTGGACGTAGAAGTGGAAGCATACGCCAGCGTGTAAAAGACCATTACCCCTGTCTGTTTGCGCAGATCCATCTGATCGACTGGATGCACGTCCTTCATCTGGAATTCGAAGGTGGCCCTTTTATAGTCAGTGATCACCTTGGGATCTGGTACCTGTGCCTGGAGGAATTCCATATGCATTCTTCCCTTCTCGGTGTCGAATGCTGATAGCATCCTATGTTGCACAGTCGATGTTTGCTTCCAGAATTGGGCACAAGTACTGCTGGTCAGGGTCTGGTTCATTTTCTTTATCAGCTCATACTTCTCGAAGATGCTCAGTTTCGGTGCCACCTTGCCTGGCTGGGTGGTCAATGGTGAATCTGTAGATTTTTTCGGCAATGTTGAGATTATGCCTTTATGGAGGCTCGAACCGAAGGGTGGAATAACAAACTTGGTCACCGTGGTAGACGGGGCTTCTTTTTCTCCGATCGGGCCAGGAGCTGCAATAGTCTTAGGCCTCTTGGTATGCAGCTGAAATTCCTCGGAAGATACCTCAGTGACCGGCGGAGATAAATCCTTCCTTAGCCTCTTCTCTTTAGGGACCTGTGGAGTGGTCGTTTGTGACACAGTGGCCGGGGGATCCTGCTGTTGTACATCGACCAATGTGTTGGGATCCCAGGCAGTCTGATTTGCAAATTTTTCCACTTCAGGCCTGACTTCATGAACATATGGAATGTTCTTGTTCTTCACCCTCATCTCTGAGATGATCCCACAAGGATCATAATGCCATAGGAAGCTCATGAAGAACTTCATTTCCCACAACATCCTATCTGCTTCATCCCCAGTGCCACGGTTGTTGCAGATGAAGGAGCCAATCTGCCCCTTGATTCTAAGCTGCTGCTTTTTCTTCAGCGACACAAAATGGATCTCGTCGGAATTTATAATCTGCCTTATATATTCTAGAGCAAAGATTCTGATAGGAAAATACTTGGGCAACTTATACGGTGCCAACTTGCACCCATATACCTTGATGTCGGTGTAATATTTATACAAGTACCAATCCCCAGTCTTTGTGTTGTCCGAGAGATGCATGATTCTCTGGACTTCATCGTTTATTCGAGGCTCGGGCCTGCCACTTAGGATAGTTACCACAGGGTGGTAGAATTGATCAATGAACTCCTTGAAGCTATACTCTGTGGAGTTGTGTTTGAGCAAGGAGGTCCATGCTGTGATTTCCTAAGGTCTACCATCTCCATCCATCTTCTGCATGGAAAAGCCAAATTTATCTACCTGGAAGAAGACGAACAAGTATGCTAGTATCGATGAATATCTGAATATGCCTTCCGTGCCGAAATTCACGAACTGTTCCTGAATATTTTCTTTCAAGAAAGTGCTGAAGCCAAACTGGGTGGTGGGATTTTCGTCGTTAGAGAAAATGGATAGAAAACCCAGAATGGGTTCATCTACCCACTGATCAGAATAGTATCCCAATAGAGCGCAAAGGGATGAGATGACCTGGTTTTCGTTAGTCGAGAACATGGAAGATGGATAAGGAGGATTTGTGGAGGGGAATTGAGCGGATGTGGGAAGGAAAAGATCGAATATTTGAGCTCTTTGGGGAAAAGTCATTTTCTGGTACAACTCTGTAAGGATTTCCAGGTTGAAGGGAGATGCAGAGTCTGCTCGGGGGATTTGCATCATCTGGTCTATGGACTCGGGCGTGATGAGGAAAAAGATCTCTCCGGATGAGGAGACGATGACTCTTTGTTTGGGAATATAGTGGGCTTGACACTTGAGAGCGAATTTGGGAAAATGGTGGATCTGAGGGAAGAGGTAGAGGGGTAAATTGGACTCCCAGAGTCCAATTTCATCACTCTGGTCCAGGAAAAATTCCCTGAGCCACGACTGGAGGTCTGAGAAATCAAAATCCCATTTAGTATCCGCGATTAATCGGTCTTTGTCGACCAGTGGGATCCTGTCCAGGTCGACAGGAGGTGGGAGAAACAGATTCTCCTCTCCTTCCGTTTGTTTGGACTTTGGTGCCATTTCTGCAACAGTACCTGCAAATAAACACAACGTTAGTGGGGGCGACTGACCGTGGATGAGGGAAACGGACTGTAACGGAGGAGTAAGTGATGATTTTCTCTGGTGCGATGGGTGAATAATGAAAGTAAGGGGAATAATGGTAGTTTTAAGTAAACGGGGGTCGGTTGGGCGCGAGAGACAAGTCAGCTGGATAACGGATATGTTATCCAGTAATAAATGGCCAATGGATCATTTTGAGGGTGAGATGGCGGGTGACGGTGGCTGAGGGATACAGATGGGTGACGTGGAGGCTATCGATTGGAGGTAAAATTCATAGTAAGGGGCTTGCCACGAGCGAATGGGGGGTGTTAGCACTGGAAGTTGCTCCTGGATTGCTTGCACAAGGAGAGCCCAATGCCCATCAGGTTTTATGCCACGATTTGATAGGTGGGTGATCGAATGGGTAGAGACTCGAACATGTATCGCTTCAAAATAGGAATTGTTTCTGATAACAAGGAACAAAGGAGGTCTTGACCCAACTTCAGTCAGGAAATTGATTTAAAGATGGGCAGGTGGAAGACTTGGGAGAAGAATGGACAAACTATCTCAGGCAACAGGCCTTTCAGTAGCTCGTAGAGGAAAAACTCTGAAAACAAGATCCGCTTGGTTCAGGGATTCAAGAAACTGAAGGGAAGACTTGACTGGATTCTCCAATTCCAAGTCGTTCAGTGCTGAGAAATTCACAAAGACTGTTTAGAAAAACACAACTGTTACAGTGATCCAACATACATCATCCTATAACATTCACAACTCGACTGGATCCTCCAATTCCGAGCTTCTCTAATACAGTATACACAGAGATATGAAAGAAATTGACATTCATCAGGCAACAAGTCTCAAGAGTCCAGAAAATAACCAGAACACAATTCTCCATTAAAGTTTTTACCACTGGGAGTCTTGCTCAACCATCGATAGATTACAAAAATAAAAATACCAAGTCTATATACTCAGATAAAATCGCCTCACAGAGGCGTGTGCGGTCATCTGAAGCTTGGTGTACCTTCAGCCAAATTAGGATGGATATTTCTTTGTCGGACGCCACCTTAACTGTGCATGGCTCCTGCAGGGGAAGTAGCTGAGCCATTAAATGACGATTTGGCATGTGCAGACTTTTCTGGCTGGCCGAGGACTCGACATGACCCTTTTTCTTTGGAGACGTGGGTACACAGAACCCCCCTCGGGAAGAATGTTAGCCAGGCTCTCCATATCTTACACTTAATGTACGAAGAGAGGTTTCACCCACCTTTTCCTTACCTTCATTTAATTTTAGGCAGAAACCAGTCTTGAGATCGGATCCATGGCGCCCGGAGAACGCGATGAACCTTTCGACAACTGGGCCCGATGCCTTTGGCCCCCTTTGCACATCTTTTTTCATTTCCCAGGCGACCACGGGCTATGACCTTGTGGCTACCGTTAAAGGTGCATTCGGCCTTTCTCTAGTCGGCAATCTCAGCTGCTATGAATGTGAGGTCCCAAGTTTTCTGAAACTCTGATACTCGATATGCCGACCGGATGCCACCTGTCCCAAGTGGATGGACGGTTGAGAATGTTCCGTAATACTGCGGGCCTGACTTTTGGGCGCCTTCGATGCTTTCGGTGTTTGGGGCCTCAAGATATGGGGTCCTATCAACATTTCAAGGTTCGGGGTTTCGAAATGTGAAAAAGCAAGGAGCACTTACCCCTCGAACTCCCGAATGCCGACATGATATAGATGCATGCCGTGCGTCCTTCAGACGGATGGCCTAGATAGTATCCACTTAATATAAAAGGGGTTGACTCCCCTTCGCAAGATTTCTTGATAAGACCTGGGGCTAAGACCGTAGGCTCGACGCCAAAGGCGCTTTTGGTGTTTCGCCGATTGGCGATTTCCACTGCAATGAACGGAGAGCTTCCTGACTCTCGATACCCGATACCCCAACAGGCTGCCACCTGTCCCGGTTGGATCGGATGATCCAGATTTGTTTTGAACCATTGATGCTCCCTCTTGCTAAACCCTAGGCAACTTGACAGCCCCAAAAACCCAATGACCGTCAATTAACTATGTAGGTGGATCTCAGCTGCCGACGACAAAACTTCGCCCGCTCGCTTGACTTGCTACTGAAAAAGGATATTCCCGTGTTGCGCTTAGCGCTTCCCGCGCAACCGACAGGTCTGGGTTCTCACGAGCCCGGGACAAGAATTATCACTAACATTAGGCTCCATGGGGGATAGAGTCTTCCCTGTGATGCTCTAAGAACTCATTCCGTGGCTTCAGTGCCTTGCTATTGGGCTATGGAGTCATGCTCAAAACATCCCGTTGCTGAAAATACAGGCTGAAAAATAGAAGTAACAAAATAAAGCTACATGCTCAAAGGAGCTTATTTATATATAGTCCTAATGCTAGTAAAATATTTTACATGGGCTAGGTGAAAGAAAACTTTCACCATAGCCATTCAAGTAGCTTCCTGGATAGAAGCTCCTTCCTCCTGTCGATGATCACCAACAGATAGTGTAACCGTGACAGCAGAATGACTACACTCTTCAACTTCTCCTCACAGGGTGAAGTTGATATGGAATAGGGCGGCTCCAAGGCATAAAGGATATGCCACTCCATGTATTCACCGATAGGGTCATAGAATGAGTGGTGAATTTCGGAAAATTGGTGACAGGAAGCCTCCTCTGCTACAGAGTTGCTGACATGCGGTCGAATATCTCTGATAAGCATAGGTGGGTGGATAACTGAAGTAGGCTCGCTGATCTCAGGCAGTGGCTGCTTGCTGACTGGCTCTGGAATGAAATATGTGCTCAACTGCTCTTCTAGTTCTTCCTCATCTTTTCCATGCACTCCCCCATCTTGTAAAAAAGGAACGGCCTCCCGATCCTTCCTTTCAATCCCAAATGTAAATACGTCATGGGAAATCTCATGAAGGAAGAAAGAACAATCCTCTTCCACAATGGCTTCTTTGTTTAATTATGAGACAACAGACTCATCGGGGGCAGATGCTAACGCGTCCAAGAAATCTTCAATAATCTCTTCAAAAGAGCTACTTAAATAATCTGCCTCGAATACTGGAAAATCCTCTTCGCTGTCTTCAGATTCCAATTTTGTACACTGGGGAGTGGGGAATTGCCTGCTCCACTAGTTCACTCAAGTCATCTTTTTCCTCCCAGGATGGAAAATCCCCTGCATAGTCTTCCTATTTCAACCCTTCTAATTGGGCAGAGAGATATTTCACCTGCTCCATCAACTCACTCAGGGTATCCTCTCCCCCCCTGGGATATTCATCACTTTCATAACCCACCTCTGATGCAGATGAATGGGGAGGAGAAAGGAATGATTTCTGATCCAGGTCGTCAGAATCATCCTCACAGCCTATGTCCGAAACAACTTTATCCGGTATAGATTTGTGGTATCCCTCACTACAGTTATGAAAAACTAACACAGAGGGATAAAAATGTTGACAATAGGTAGTGAAGGCTGCATGGAAATCACTGAGTGAAGAAATGCTAGCAGGGGGTAAAGAATGATACCATTTACGTGCATCCCCTGCTAACGAGGACATGAACATTTTCAGTAATACATCCTCATGATGTATCTCCCATTGATGCATGAGTTCATGAAACTCACTGAGGTGCTGAGAAGGGTTGTCCTCTTCACATTTTCCAAATATGGACAAATAATCACCCCATTCATCCAAAGAGGGGACAACATTAGGAAAACCAGGAATAGCAAAAAAATTAAAAGGAACAACCTGCGAGCAAGGATTTTCTTCATATCGAACCAGTGGAGTCTCCAATCGATCCTTGAACCATGGAGTCGCCAGGTGAAATATGTGCAGCTCCGAATGTGTCTGGTCCTTGTTCACCATCAAAGGCCAGATCCTAACGTTGTTGTTTCCCAAGGAAGCTTCTCAGGATGAGAAAGCAACTACTGAAACCTTCTTGAGAAAGCTCCTTAGGGTCAGCTTTCAGGTGTGCTAACAGTAGCCATAGCTGAAATAGTGATGTGGAAACAATGGAGTCACCACGGTGGAGTCGCCAGGTGCACAGTAGCAATCTTTAAGGGCTCTGATGTCTGATGCACCTTCAGAATCAGAGGCTCAATGTTGTTATGCCCAGGGAAAATCTTCAACTTCGTCCCTGGCAACGGCGCCAGAAATGTTAGCGCTAGAAGTCGCTCTTGGATTTCTTGCAGAAGTAGAGCCCAACGCCCATCAGTTTTTATGTCACGGTTTGATAGGTGGGTGATCAAATGGGTAGAGAATCGAATAGGTATCGCTTCAAAATATGAACTATTTCTGATAACAAGGAACAAAGGAGGTCTTGACCCAACTTCAGTCAGGAAATTGATTTAAAGATGGGCAGGTGGAAGACTTGGGAGAAGAATGGACAAACTATCTCAAGAAACAGGCCTTTTGGTAGCTCATAGAGGAAAAAATCTGAAAACAAGATCCACTTGGTTCAGGGCTTCAAGAAACTGAAGGGAAGACTTGACTGGATCCTCCAATTCCAAGTCGTTCAGTGCTGAGAAATTCACAGAGACTGTTTAGAACAACACAACTGTTATAGTGATCCAACATACATCATCTTATAACAATCACAACTCGATTGGATCCTCCAATTCCGAGTTGCTCTAATATAGTATACACAGAGATATGAAAGAAACTGACATTCATCAGGCAAGAAGTCTCAAGAGTCTAGAAAATAACCAGAACACAATTCTCCATTAAAGTTTTTACCACTAGGAGTCTTGCTCAACCATCGATAGATTACAAAAATACAAAGACCGAGTCTATATTCTCAGAGAAAATCGCCTCACGGAGGTGTGTGCGGTCATCTAAAGCTTGGTGTCCCTTCAGCCAAATTTGGATGGATATTTCTCTGTCAGACGCCACCTTAACTGCGCATGGCTCCTTCAAGGGAAGTAGCTGAGCCATTAGATGTCGATCTGGCGTGTGCAGACTTTTCTGGCTGGATGAGGACTCGACATGACCTTTTTTCTTTGGAGACATGGGTACACAGAACCCCCCTCGGGAAGACCGCCGTCCAGGCTCTCCATATCTTGCACTTAATGCACGAAGAGACGTTTCACCCACCTATTCCTTACCTTCATTTACTTTTAGGAAGAAACCAGTCTTGAGATCAGATCCATGGCGCCCGGAGAACGCGATGAACCTTTCGACGACTGGGCCCGATGCCTTTGGCCCCCTTTGCGCAACTTTTTTCATTTCCCAGGCGACCACGGGCTGTGACCTTGTGGCTACCGTTAAAGGTGCATTCGGCCTTTCGCTAGTCGGTAATCTCAGCTGCTATGAATGTGAGGTCCCGAGTTTCCCAAAACTCCGATACCCGATATGCCGACCGGATGCCACCTGTCCCAAGTGGATGGATGGTCGAGAATGTTCCGTAATACTATGGGCCCAAATTTTGGGTGCCTTCTATGCTTTCAGTGTTTGGGGCCTCGAGATATGGGGTCCTAACAACATTTCGGGGTTCGGGGTTTTGAAATGTAAAAATGTAAGGAGCGCTTACCCCTCGAACTCCCGAATGCCGACATGATACGGATGCATGCCGTGCGTCCTTCAGACGGACGACCCAAATAGTATCCACTTAATATAAAAGGGGTTGTCCCCCCTTCGCAAGCTTGCTTGATAAGACCCGGGGCTAAGACCGTAGGCTCGACGCCAAAGGTTCTTTTGGCATTTCGTCGATCGACGATTTCCACTGCAATGAACAGAGAGCTTCTTGACTCTCGATACTCGATACGCCGACAGGATGCCACCTGTCCCGGTTGGATCGGACGATCCAGATTTGTTTCAAACCATTGATGCTCCCTCTTGCTAAACCTCGGGCAACTTGACAACCCCGAAAACCCGATGACCGTCAATTAACTCTGTAGGTGGATCTCGGCCGCCGACGAAAAAACTTTGCCTGCTCACTTGACTCACTACTGAAAAAGGGATTCTCCCGTGCTGTTCTTAGCGCTTCCCGTGCAACCAACAGGTCTGGGTGCTCACGAGCCCGGGACAAGAATTATCGCTAACAGAGGGGAAGGACTGACAACAGTTATGGGACATGACCAGTTTGGGAAAGGTGGAAGGTGACGTCCTGAGGTGACGAAAGTCTATCAGATAGAAGAAGGTGATGGGACTTGGGGCCATTAGATTTTTTCCATGTATAAAGAGGGCCTACCGGAGGGAAGATACCATTCTGGAACCCCCCCTTTAGTTAAAAGCAGATCATCAAGGGGGGTCCGAAATCCATTTTGGGCCGTTGATCTGTGCGCTTGTTTTCTGGCCGCAGATCGTTGCGCACCTTTTATCACTCATTCCGGACCCCCCCCTCCATTAAA
>ML780312.1:702411-732691 GCA_009831015.1 Picea engelmannii | reverse complement strand
ACAAATCTAATCAACCTCTAAACATTACTTTCTTCTCAAATTTGCAATCTTTCAGGAACAGACTTTCTTTTAGGGAAAGAAAACGTAAAGTTATAAATTTTAAATGTTCTTCCCCAGTGGAGTCACCACTATGTTAGCACTTGGTAAATTTCCTAGAGGTTGAAAACAAAAGAAATATACTAAGGTAACTTTATCCAACCACTTTTGAAGATGGGATCTAGCCCTTCCAACTTCAGAGAGGGATCTCTCTATATGATTTGGCTATGTTTCCGATTGTAAAATATTAGGCTAGGTAAAGAAATAGGTCAGTTTTGTTGTCAAAGTGTTTTATCCTCAAGCTTGGCTCAAGCTACTTTGACTTGTTGTTGTGCCATGACCTCCTGTTTGGAAAACTCTTGGATTAATGCTTCGTTGACAAGTCCCTCTAAGCGTTGTTCAACTGCAATGACGGCTTGCTCCAGTTCTGCTCCTCGATCTTCAATTTCTACGAATAGTTGGCAAGCCTCATCATGTATTGGTTGGAGCCTCCGAGTCACTTCCATGACTTTTCTCTGAATGATGTGGACCTGTTGTTGAGCAGTGCGCTATTCTTGGGATCGCTTCATCCTCTCAACAACTGACAGGGGCTTAAACTGCGCCTATATTGTTTCTGCTTGTTGCTTTGCCTCCTGGAGCTATGACCCAAGTGCCTTTAATTCAGAATCCTCAGTGAGTCGCTCATAAGTTTGGGCACTGCGATCACTTAGTTGTTTACATTCCATGGCGAGGGCCTTGATTCTTTCAACTACGCTTCAAGCAGTTTCTTCTCTTTGATCTCGTACATCTGGCGGAGTGTTGGGCACTATTTGTAGCTCTAAGTCTGTTATTATTTGTTGTAACTGCTGGATAGTTTTTGCGAGTTGCGCTACTTGATGCTCCACTCGATCTTCTTCCTTTGGCTCTAATCCTGTCACAGAGTGAAGTGCTTTGTTGACTGCTTCTTTGAATCCCAGTTGTTCTATGAGCAAATGTTCTTTTTCTTGCTTGGTCTACGCCCTCTCTTCTTCAAACTTGGCTTGAAGGTCCTCTTTCTCCTTCTGTGCAACCCGACGTTTCTCTACCATTTCTTCCTGGGCTTGTTTCAGGGTTGTTGTGGCCTGGTATTTCTCAGCTTGTGCTTGGCGAAGGTGAGCTCTGGTCACATCATCTAGTCTATGGATTTGGGTAGGCTCATCTCCCAACTCTAGTTCTTTTGATGGAAAGGGTGCAGTGGATACTGCACGTCTAGATTGAAGAGCTTGTTGTACCCCTCTGAGTTCAACCTCGATTCTATCGTACATGTCCTCCTACTTGGCTTCATGTTTCTACAAGATGTCCTATGAGGAATCTACTACAGCTGCGATGATGAAGTCGAAGTCATCTACAGTGAGCATAGTGTACATCTTAGTTAAGGTGGCTCTGGATTTCTTTCGGGAAGTGGGTTTTGTGGGGGAAAACTTCCTTTTCTTCAAGGGATCATCCTCATCAACAGGATCCTTAGGTGGTGTTACTTCACCTTGATTCCATTGAAAGGTAACCTTGATTAATGGAAGATCTCTTCAAAAATATTACAATCTGATAGTGTCAGGGTGTCAAGATCAACAACCCTCAATACTTTGAAAGGTGAAGTATTTATAACTCAAATTACAAACGATCCTGTCATTAATGAACAGGACATGCTAAATCTATTTTTAGCCTAACTAACTTAACAAATTTCCTAAATCTAGGAATTGCTTGATGATGTGGTGTAACTGCACGCTGATTTTGGGTGGGTCGTTGATGAAGCTTCTGCACGACTTTATCTGATTGGAAAGTTGACTGGACCTGGACAACTCATCTGCTAATCGATTAGATCACAGAGTTCCTCCCATCTGAGATGGCTGGGCATGTTGACTTTGAGCAACCTTCGATACACTTCATCCATCTCTGTGTACTTGGCGAATGTAGGCTTAGTGAGGAAGATGTATTGAATCTCGTGTTGGATGCTGATGTCCCACTGAAGGGCATCTAGAAATGCCTTGCCGATGATTCTCCCTTGAATCCCTACAAACTTTGAACTGTCCTTAGACACATCAGCCAATCTCTTCTTGTAATCTGGGAGTGTCATCAATTTATCATTGATTACCTTCAGACCAGGTAGACCTTTCTTCTGGAGAGCCTCAATCTTACTGAAGAATTTTTGTACCCCTAGGTCCATAGCCTGAACCTTCTCTTCCAACTGAAGCATTAATACTCTCTTGGTCAAAAATCTTTTGACCTCAAGGATGGTCTCTATCCTGTCTTCAATCTTCAGCTCTTCCAGCTCTTCCCTCATCTTAGAATTGAGGAACTTGATGATCTCGTTTGCCTGTGTTGGCATGTCTCCCAATTCTACTTTAATATTCTCAATGGCCTGTTTGCTCCTCTGGATCAATTCATTCTTCTCAAACATGATCTGGATCATTGGCCATATCTCATTCATGGACTTAGTGATGTATGTCCATACACTCTCTTTAACTTCAGCTAAAGTCTTTCCTGCCACTGTTTGCTTCCGGAGCTGTTGTAGCTCCTGCTTGAGCTGCTCTGTCACCTGCTTTTCCTTGGAGAGGCTGGTCTGGAAGGAAGATTTGAGTTCCTGTAGGTTCTCAATCTCCTTTTTTAGCCTTTTGATCTATGTCTCCTGCAGGTTCATCTTTTCCATGGACTTAGCAAGGTCGACTGTCTTCTCCTGGGATGTCAATGGAGTCGTGGATGGGACTTCTGTCACCGATGCTGTGATCACTCCTGCAATTGGAATAACACTAAATGGAATGACTTCCATTGGCTTCAGTTGCTCTTTCTCTTTTAACAGTTTCTCCATCTCAGCTTCCATTTATTTAAGCTGTGCATTCTGCTCCATGAGCAGCTTTAGCATTTCATCCTTCTCTCTTTCTTTCTCTGCTATCTCCTTAGCCTACGAATCCTCTGTGAGCAGGAGATTCAGTTGATTCCTCAAGGATGCTATGTCAGCATTCTTCTTCTTTATCATTTCCTCAGCTGCTTTCACGTTTGAATGATCGTAATCGATCTTGAGGACCAACTCCTCCAAAGTTTTGATCCTATTGTCCTTTGCAAAGGACGATATCTTCTCCAGCTTCAGTTGTGTTTGAACATTGTTCAGGGACACTTGCAGTTTGGACGCAGAAGTGGAAGCATGCGCCAGAGTGTAAAAGACCATTTCCCCTGTCTGTTTGTGCATATCCATCTGATCGTCTAGATGCACGTCCTTTGTCTGGAATTCGAAGGTGGTCCTTTTATAGTCAGTGATCACCTTGGGATCTGGTACCTGTGCCTGGAGGAATTCCATATGCATTCTGCCCTTCTAGGTGTCGAATGCTGATAGCAGCCTATGTTGCGCAGTCGATGTCTACTTCCAGAATTGGGCGCAAGTATTGCTGGTTAGGGTCTAGTTCCTTTTCTTTATCAGCTCATACTTCTCGAAGATGCTCAGTTTCGGTGCCACCTTGCCTGGCTGGGTGGTCAATGGAGAATCTGTGGATTTTTTCGGCAATGTTGAGGTTATGCCTTTATGGAGGCTCGAACCGAAGGGTGGAATAATAGACTTGGTCATCGTGGTAGACGGATCTTCTTTTTCTCCGATCGGGCCAGGAGATGCAACAGTCTTAGGCCTCTTGGTATGCAGCTGAAATTCCTCGGAAGATACCTCATTGACTGGCGGAGATAAATCCTGCCTCGGCCTCTTCTCTTTAGGGACCTGTGGAGTGGTCGTTTGTGACACAGTGGCTGGGGGATCCTGCTATTGTACTTCAACCAATGTGTTGGACTCCCAGGCTGTCTGATTTGCAATTTTTTCCACTTCAGGCATGGCTTCATGAACATATGGGATGCTCATGTTCTTCACCCTCATCTATGAGATGATCCCACAAGGATCATAATGCCATAGGAAGCTCATGAAGAACTTCATTTCCCGCATCATCCTGTCTGCTTCCTCCCCAACGTCACGGTTGTTGCAGATGAAGGAGCCAATCTGCCCCTTGATTCTAAGCTACTGCTTTTTCTTCAGTGACACAAAATGGATGTCATCGGAATTTATAATCTACCTTATATATTCTAGAGAAAATATTCTGACAGGCAAATACTTGGGCAGCTTATACGGTGCCAACTCGCACCCATATACCCTGATCTCAATGTAATATTTATACAAGTACCAATCCATGGTCTTTGTCTTGTCCGAGAGATGCAGGATTCTCTGGACTTCATCGTTTATTCGAGGCTCAGGCCTGCCACTTAGCATACTTACCACAGGGTGGTAGAATTGATCAATGAACTCCTTGAACCGATACTCTGTGGAGTTGTGTTTGAGCAAGGAGGTCCATGATGTGACTACCTGAGGTTTACCATCTCCATCCATCTTCTGCATGGAAAAGCCAAATTTATCTGCCTGGAAGAAGACGAACAAGTATTCTAGTATCGATGAATATCTGAACATGCCTTCTGTGCCAAAATTCATGAACTGTTCGTGAATATTGTCTGCCAAGAAAGTGCTAAAGCCAAACTGGGTGGTGGGCTTTTCATCATTAGAGAAAATGGATAGAAAACCCAGAATGGGTTCATCTACCCACTGATCAGAATAATATCCCAACAGAGCGCAAAGGGATGTGATGACCTGGTTTCCCTTAGTCGAGAACATGGAAGATGGATAAGGAGGATTTGTGGAGGGGAATTGAGTGGATGTGGGAAGGAAAAGCTCGAATATTTGAGATCTTTGGGGAAAAGTCATTTTCTGGTACAACTCTGTAAGGATTTCCAGGTTGAAGGGAGACGCAGAGTCTGCTCGGGGGATTTTCATCATCTGGTCTATGGACTCGGGCATGATGAGGAAAAATATCTCTTCGGACGAGGAGACGACGACTCTTTGTTCGAGAATATAGTGGGCTTGGCACTTGAGAGCGAATTTGGGAAAATGGTGGATCTGAGGGAAGAGGTAGAGGGGTAAATTGGACTCCCAGAGTCCAATTTCATCACTCTAGTCCAGGAAAACTTCCCTGAGCTATGACTGGAGGTCTGAGAAATCAAAATCGCATTTAGTATCTGCGATTAATCGGTCTTTATCGACTAGTGGGATCCTGTCCAGGTCGAAAGGAGGCGGGAGAAACAGATTCTCCTCTCCTTCCGTTTGTTTGGATTTTGACCCCTCCCCCTTCAGTTAAAAGAAGATCATCCGGGGGGGGGTCCGAAATCCATTTTGGGCCGTTGATCTATGCGGTTGTTTCCTGGCCGCAGATCTTTGTGCGCCTTTTATCACTCATTTCGGACCCCCCCCCTCCATTAAAGGCAGAATGGACGGGGGGGTCCTGAATCCAATATTGACCGTTGATTTGAGTGCTCAATCTTGAGCCGTCCAGTTGAGTGCGAGTCTTATCATCGATTTTGGACCCCCCCGGTTAAAAGCAGAATGGTCGGGGGGGTCCGGAATGCTCTGTCCACTGTAGATCTGGGTGCCACGATCAGGACCTTTGATATGTGCAGGGAGCATAAGTGAGGGCACGGAAAAACACATGCGCCGGGGGAAAACTTAGGATAAATGAATTTTATGGGTTTTTTCCAAGGTTTTTCAAATAGACACCACCATGGGTCTTGACCAAACGATCTTTTAAGTATCTGAAACATGGTGCAACACTTACATCAAACTGGTTCTTATTGAAATGAAGAAACAAAGCAACTAGCCTATATTCTAACCTATCTTCCTACGACAATTAACCCAGATTAGACTGTTGTGTTAAGAAATTACTCTACCCTTGGGCTATCTGACCAAGATTAGATAGTCTGGCCAGATTTATTCACTAATCTAACCTAGACACTTTGGCTAAGATTAAACTGTTTAGCCAAATTCATTCACTATCCTATCAACATCAAATTTAAAAAGAACTTGGCCATGCTTGAAAGGTATGGACCAAGTTACTATTATTGCATGGGGATTTTATTGAAATTCTTTTATGCCCTCTTTTTCTTTTCTTTTATTTCTTTTTCTTTTTCTTTTCTTTTTATTTTTTCTTCAAATTATTTGAAGAATGAAAAATCATTTGTCAACAAAAACACAAGAGACAGATAATATCCCAGTCACCAGTTGATCCTATAACTTATAGGGTGATAACACAAGGAACCCAATTCACCTCCAATTTTGTCAAAGCTCTTATTGAACAATACAGAATCAAGCATAGAAAATATTCTCCTTATCACCCTCAAGCAAATATGCAGGTGGAATCAACTAACAAGGTGATAGAGGATATTCTTACCAAGACTGTTCAGCTGCATCACAAAGACTGGGTTGCTAGGTTGCCTGAGGCCTTATGGGCCTATAGGACATCTTGGAGAAACACAACAAGCCATACACCTTATGAGTTGGTGTATGGGAAGAAGGTGCTACTTCCCATAGAATTTCAAGTAAAAACCTTTAGGACCACCATGCAATTAGGGATGGATCTGGATGAGGCTAAAAAACAGAGGCTATTACAATTAAATGAGCTTTATGAGATCATACAAGATGCTCTTCAAAGGAACACCCTTATACAAGAACAAAGAACTAAATGGCATGACAAGTACATAAAAAAGAAGTCTTTTCAATCATGTGATTGGGCCCTCCTGTATGATAGTAGGTTCAAAAATTTTAAAGGTAAATTGTCTACTAGATGGTTGGGACCCTATGAAGTTGATATAGTTTATGAAAATGGTTCAGTAAATATAAAGACTATTGATGAGAATCAGACTCCCTTTGTCGTAAATGGGCATCGATTGAAGGTTTATCATAAGCCTCTATCCAAAGAGGATTTTGTCAAAAATGTTCTTCAGAATTCCAAAATGCAACTGGTAAGCAAGGGGGTTTCTCCTCCTACTAACCCACCATTGTAAGTTTGATTACGCGAATTAATTTGGATATGTACATATTTGTTAATAGGTGTGTCATTAGATAGAACTTTTCTTTTTTTTGATGTAACTAACAAAAAACAAAAAGTTGGTTGTGTTGTCATGTAGATAAATGAATATGGAGGGCATCTACCAGATGGAGTTTTCTTTAAGTTTTTCATACTCCTAAAAATTGAAAATACCAGTGAGCAGGAACTGGCCCGGGCTCGAGAAAAATCCATGGGATAGTATATGGAGTTTTCTTTACGTTTTTCAAACTCCTAAAAATTGAAAATACTAGTGAGCAGGAACTGGCCCGGGCTCAAGAAAAATCCACGGGACAATATATAGATTTCTCTTCAATTTTTTCAGACTCTTTGAAATTGAAAACAACGACGAGCATTAACTAATCTAGGCTCGAGAAAAATACACAAAAAATTAGTAGTTAGGATTATTATTTTTGCAATAAAAAGGAGGTGCCAATAGGAGCAATGATCAGCCTGGTTCCAAAATAGGAGGGTTCTAAATATCAACATATGGTCATCTAGCTACAAAATACCTTCTTGTGACAGAGCTTAGAGCCTAGTCACCGAATTATTTTGCCTTATTTTGGTACAAATTGAGATTTCCTGCATCTAGTATTGGTATTTGTTTCACCTACATGTTTTTTCAGTTGAATCAGATCACAGATCCTCTTCCAGAACATTGGAAAACACCAACTACTTCTACAAAGTGCAACCTACAAAGCACTACCACCAGGTATTGTGTCAAACTCTCCTCGAGTACCAGAACATAATGTTTGCCTCTGTGATCATCTGGTACTGGAAAACATCTCTACTCTCATCTGGTACTATGGGAGGAAGTTTGTGCTCATCCAATACTGAACCACATCTTTGTGTTCATCCGATATTGGAAAACTTTTTTGCATTCATATGGTACTGATGGTCGCCTCTATGCTCATCTAGTACCAAAAGAAAAGGTCTGTGCTATTCTAGTACTGAGCACAACCCTACGTCCATCCAGTACTAAGGTGATCCGATACTGGTAATAAGGTGTTGGTAGCCCTTATCATATATTCAAGTTTTGCTGCTCGATTTAAGTGTTTCAAGTACTAGGATGTATAAACTCAACATTTTTTCGTTTTATTAAGAAATTAGACTAATTATGTATTAAACATATGGTTACTCTCAAATTATGACACACTCCCTACCACTAACTTCTGCAAATCCTTGTCTACATTTCCTTATGAAGAAGACATTCCTATATACCCGAAATGCTGAGAGTACGAGGTAATTGTGTCTCTTACAAGATCAATTTCATGCCTTTCGTTTATCTGGTAGAAAAACATTATAATCCCATGATTCAACATCGTTCCATATGAATGACTCAAGCCACATATTTATGCATGTCAAACCATGATTCTGATGACGTCAACCGATTTCATACTCGTGAGTTCCGGTCACATCGACCACATCTCTTGTCATCATTATCTAACACTCCCGTGAATATGGTTTGATGCCAACTCTCATACGAGCATATAAGTTATTCATGAATTCGACTTGTCTTACCTTGTCATCATTACCCTCAATGTGACCATTGTAAACTGAATCTCAATTTATAAACGCTCCTCTGGATGGATTTTCCATCCATATGAGAATTATTTACCATTTATACTATCAAACCACCTGCATTCATACTATGATCCCGTGCCTTCGAATATTTTGCATACTTATCCTCTTTCGATACTCCATTACGGTTTGTGCTAATCCGGTACTCCATCACGGTCTGCATTGATCCGATACTCAACCCTCAATCCTCTATTCGTGCCTCATACACCTTAAGAATTTTTTTAACCTAGAATGGGGGTCGGAAAGCATGAGTCTATGTTCCAATTATACAGGGAAACACTAGAATATCAAGCTTGCAAGGAAAGATTTGAACAGGCCGGTTGGGTCCCATTTTTGGAGAAGTTTAAAGGCTATCATGAAGGAATCTCTCTTGCTTTTGCACAGACATATGATGGAGAAAGTGTTCAGTTTGGAGATATGAAGTTAATGATTTCGGAGGCCACCATAGCAGAAGCTACAGGCCTCCCTTCGTCTGGAGAAAAATACTTCAAGGGGGTGATCGTTGACAGGAAGTTTTGTCAAAAACTTCTCAGGCCAGAACATCAAGACCCCAATTGGACTAAGGGAATTTCTTGAAGTTGCATCAAAGAAGAATATTGGACGATTCTAATTAGTTTGCAGATATTTCTCACCTGGGAAGGGAGGTATGCAGTAACCTTCTTATACCGTTTGAAACTTTTATCACATTTTGAAGGAGGGCCACAAATTTATTTTCCTCACTTCCTATGGATGAGTTTAAATAAAATGGTGAGAGGAGTGAAATCATCTTCCAAGAAACCTGAAACTAGCCTCCATCACCATGGCCTAATAAAACTTTTGGTTGTCCATGCCTTGAGGACACAAGGTTATAGTTGGAAGCAACTACTCCAACATAATTTTTCTCAGGAAGGAATGTTCAAATATGTAGAGGATCAGGAAGCAGAAATACATAGTGAGGGGTCTAGCAAAAAGGCAAAGAAAGAAAAAGGGAAGAAATTAGGGGGTAAAGAAGCCACTGTTACACCCAGATCATCCCAGCCTATTAAGGGATTGGATAAAGAAAAGTATGTTGTAGGGGAGCCTACTACATCCAGAAAGAAGAAAGCCTCCCAATCTCAGAAAATATGTCCAACCTTAATTCCAAAAGCTAAAAAATGGAAGAGGAAAGACTTTGAGTTAGGTGAGTGATCAGATAGTGCTCCTAAAGAAACCATTGAGTTATCACGAGAGCCAACCAACAAATTGGAAAATACCCATGACCTCAACATTCAAAGAAATAAAAAGGGTCAAAAGGAGAGTGTGTCAGCAGAACGAATATTAGAAGGGCCCACCACATATAAGAAGGAGAAACCTGCCCAGTCTAAAGTACCTAGTCCAACCTCGAGTCCTAAATATCAACTTCCATAGAGTAAGAAGAGAAAGAGGAAGAATATAGATCAATAGGAAGTTTCACATGATGTCCTTGAGGAAACTGTTGAGCTCCCTCAAGAATCGGTTAAGGAGTTGGAAAAGACCTCTGAAGAAGTTATTGTGTCTCCTCAAGAACCGATTAGTGAGTTAGAAGAAACTCCTAATATGACAAGTAGAAGCAAGGGGAAACTCAAAACGAGGGGGGATCAAAAGAAACAAATTTCAGAGCCTACACCTTAATCTTCGAGAATGGAAATAGGGAATGATCAGCAAGGGTATACTCCAGAACCCACACTTCGTTCCTTCAAGAAAATCAAATCGACACAAGAGAAACAAGTGTCTAGGCCTATAACTACTACTAAGATGAAGAAGAGGAAGTTGTTTGAGGAGAATTCCACCCCTATCAACAAATGTGTGGAAGTATCACTTCCTATATGGAGGACCACCAAAAGCATGGCCAAGCAGAAAACAGTTCCACATGTGCCTTCTCTTCAAAGAGAGCCCATTGATATCCCAAATTCTCTAGAGAAATAAAGTGGCTATGGAGCTACGATTAGTGATAGCGAGGGATTGGTGATAGAAACCTTGAGGGGTTTGAGAAAGGAAAAGGAAGCCTGAGAGGAGGTGGTTGAGAAAACAACCACATCTGGTTCGGACAAATCTTTGAGAAAACAACAATTGATAGTGAAGATTGGGAATATGAAACAAGAAGTTGCAAAGTACCAAGTATTGGATAGGCACATTAAGGCAGAGAATGCACAATTAAAAGAACATAATGTTAGGTTACATGATGCACAAGAAGAGGTCTATTCTAAACTCAACAAAGTATTACGGTTGATCCAATACACCAGAGTGATTAATAAGGAACTAAGGAGTGAAGCTTCTAGTCTTAACATCCTAAAACCAGAGAAATGATGGGGAATGGTTCAATTTTGCAAAACATTTGAGTATCAATTTTGATGTTGTTGCATGAGAACATGCAATGACTTTAGCATGGGGGAAATGTTGAGTCTCCATAAGTACATTGATGACCTTGTCCATATGCATAGAGAGGTAACTTATGATTAAGGCATGATTTGTTTAGTTTTCTTGAGTTAGTTCGATTAAATGATTGATTATGTATGATCCTAATCACTTGACTCTTAAGAAGCTTGATTTGGTACCTCACTATTCTAGCACTACAACTATAGTGAAATCCGATACTGCACTTATAGTGCGATCTGGTACCCAGTCTATTCCGATACCAAGGCTCCACCTATTCCGGTACCAAGGCTCCACATATTCTGGTACCAAGGTTCCACCTATTCTGGTACCCACACAACATTGCATCCAATACCAACACACTCAGCACTACATCCGGCACCAACACACTCAACACTGCATCTGGTGCCAGTCTTGCATCTGTTCCGGTACTGCCTTTGAGCCTAATCCAGTACTCATGGTTGCAACTAGGTTCATCGGGTACTAAACCCCTGTTTCCAGAATTCACATGTTGAACGAGCATGTTGATGGAGATTCCAAGAAGTCAGTTGGATCGAAGTATCTAAAGTAGTTTTTGAGATCATGATAGACTTCATCACTCATGCACTTTGTTTCATGAGGATGAAGTCCATCCCTAGAGATTCGATATGAATTGCCAATTGTAATATTTTAAAAACTATTTGATAATTATCCTTATATATTGATAGTAATGACTCACCTTCTTTATAAGGGATGTTGTATAGGAGATAGAATATTGTGGATGTAATGAAGCTAGCAAGAACATAATGATACATATTGTCATAATGTACGAGATGATGAATTGTTGATTCAATATACAAGTTGAAGGAATACAAATGATCTGTTGTGAAATTCATGAATATCAGTAGAATGTTTTAGTTTGTTATCTCTTTAGAGGTACCTTGTTGGTTCAGCAAGGGCCCACCACCCCAACCAAGGTAAAACTCCCTGTACATGTTTTGTGTGATTGTGTAAGTGTGTATATTTAACAATGGTGTGTTGTCAATGATTTCAAATACATTTTAATTCTCAATATAGAATCACTTGCTTCTGAATCAGTGTGAGTAATTAGACATTGGACATAATAGATAGTTTCCTTTCCTACTTCTATAGGTTAACATTTAGTTGATAAGAGTCTAATGTGTGGGATTGTTAAGAAAACAAATGTTATTATTTTGAGTTTGTAATTGTGGTGTTCTTAGTGGGTACAGGAACCATAGGACTTCATCTCTTACCTTCATGTTCCATATAATGAAGTCTCTCAATCATGTTGGTTGTTTCCTGTCCTAAAGAAGGTTTGATTGAATAGAATAGAGTTGTGATTTATTTCTATCTAAGAGTGACTAAATTTGATTGTTGATTATTGTGTTCCATTGCTATAGGGAACACGATATTAAGTTCATCTCTCTATTTCATAAGCCTGGAATGAACAGACTTGTCACCTAAAAAAGAGATTTTAATTGAGTATTTGTTTGAGAAGTTTTGTTATCAGTTTTATCTTCTGAGTTTATAGTGAAGCATTCATAAATTCTAGAAACAAAGTGTTATGTTATTAATTATATCATGATTGAGCTAGATACAACATACATAGGTAGGATACCTGTTCTCGGCACATATAGTGTAACAACTCTTTCGATTACGAATCATAGATTGACATATAAATGAGTGTAATATATTGAGCATATTTATACACCAACAACATGTATTGTCTATTCTGTTTCTATTTCCTTCCGAAGGGTTAGAGTATTCAAGGGTTCTACAGATAAGGGTTTTTCTTGTGCTATAGATCTCTGATATACATGCGGGGTTCAACAGTAGTACTCAGCCCAATATCTTAGGGAACCAACTAAGGAGGATAGATTGTTCCCTTATCCATACTACCCAACTACCCAAGTACTAAAGAGTATCTTCCCAAGTGTTTTTCTCAGTGGCACTATAATAGTCAAGCGGCCAATCGGTTTATCTATAGAGGGATTCATGAGATCGAGGTCGATCCGTATACAGGTGTTTTCTGATGCACTACCACTCAAAGGGGTACCAACAAGGGTTACAAGGGTGGCCAACAGATGTGCACTTAAGTACCACATGTATTTCCTGCATGTATTACTCCCCGACTGCAGGTTTATTCACGTAACGACGAATCTCTTTAGTTTTAAGACGTTAGAATATATCTCTACCCTGAAAAAACATTAACCCACAATTTTCTTCTGAGGAAAGTGCTTTGATACCAGTTGTAAGGTATCAAGTCTATTATATTAGCAAAAAAGAGAAATAATTCAGAGAATAATACTGTGATAGAAATAGAATACGGAAACACTGCAGAGATAACAACATAACAACAAATTATATGGAACCACAACACCAAAATTATACCTTTATTGATAGGAAACAATGTTCACTTGCCTCTTCAAGGGGGCAACCTCCAACAGAGAATATCCCTATTACAATAATTCTTCAAGACAAAACTTCTCATACCCTCTACTCCTATTTATATTAAATCTATCTATCCAAAAGAACAATCTATAGGAAGATCCTTCTAGAAGCGGAAGCTTCTATTAGGTCTTCTTACAATTGACTTATTCTTCCTTATTCCTAGGCCTTATTAATATTGGCCTTTATTACATGGAAATATATTATTCTACCTATGTGAGGGGTTAGGGAGGTTAGGTCCCTAACATAGACTAAAGTGACAATAAGAGTTCATAAATTGAGATTCACCCAATATTTTTTTCTTAGGGAAGTTCCCAAGCAAATGAAATTCCTTGGAAGAACCTTCCCAACTTTATTACCTCCCAATTCCCTAATAACTCATTTTTCATAAAGTCTCATGGATTAGGTATGTATAGTAATAATCATCCCAATGTGTCCCTATTATTTGGGAGTGCAAGATAGGTTATGATATACTCTATGAAATATTTTGACCCCCCAATATATATTGACCGAAATAATGTTATGCAAAGACTTCTCAAGACACTAGTAAGCACTAGTATATGGGACCCAACGTAAGGACTAGTACAATAGGTTGTTTCTAGGAATTTTGTACATATCTAAAATTTAGTAAGTAGAGCCATGAGCTTTGTCAACAACTTATCAATCTTACAATTCCACGTGTTGAAAAAACATATCCCAAAGGTCTTCATTTGAGGCCTAAAGGGAAAGAGGAAGTCAAGGATATTAAAGATATAGACAAGTTGGATTTGGGTCCATCCCTTATTATTAAGATCATCAATAAGGTTGTAAAATATTTGTATGTAACATTGAGATTTAGCACATTGGGTTTTGGAGCCCGATGCATCGCAAAATACAGAGAGACAATGAATATTATTATCTATGGAGACATGGTCATCAATAATAGTGAGAAAGGAGTCATATGCAAAGTGTTCATTCTCTAATTTCCCAACACCCTACTTTGAAAGAGGAATTTCTTTGATAATTCCATAGCCGACTCATTGAAAAATGAGATAGACTAATGCTTCTATTGATATGACATATAAAGGTAGGGCAGACTAGAAACCTTGTCAAATGGAGTTGAAGAACCATGCATCCTTTGTTTTAATTTATTTATTGATAGGGGGGTTAAGGCTTATAAGAAGATATTTCTTCCACTACTTTAATGAATAATTGTTAAAACCCAAGGCCTCAAGGATGGCCAAAATGAAGGTCCACTCAACCTTTCATTATCTTTTCAAAATTGATCTTAATGAAGACCTAATATGGTGTTCAAGTTGAGACATTTGGCCTACGACATACCTTCCCACTTGTTATGACACTATCAAAAATGAATTTCCCTCTAATGAATCTTGTTTTCTTTGGGAGAATGATCTTAAGCAAGATGTACTTGATATGTGTGACTAGGGCCTTGTCTAGGATTTTACAGTTAGACACTCAACAAGCCAATTTGTCTCTAGTTGGTAATGAGTTTAAAGTCCACAAGATTGGCCATGAACCTAAATATTACATTGTTAATACATTCCCTCCAATTATTATTTTTTGATGGCTTCTTTATATACCTAGAGTAGGGCTAAAGTAACAAAGTCTAGTGTGGATTTATGAAATTTACAAAAAATGTCATCCAACCCTAATGAATTATACTTTGCCATATTGATTAAAGGGAGAACCAGTTCATCAAAAGTTGACATATGATCACACATTCTTTCATGTTCCTTAGAAATTTGGAGAGGATCCATGTCAAGGCAATTCTACATGCACACCATATATTCCTTTGTGACGCCTTGACATTGAAATTTTTTTCTATATTTGTTGACAAATTGTTCTTCAATATCCTCTTGCTCAGTGAGTCATTCATTGGTTGTCTTCACCATAGATAGTTTTTCAAAATATTTCTTAGTTGAGAATGCCTTGAAAACCCCCTTCATTAGTCAGTCCCCTAATCTAATCTAATGTATACAATATCTTAACTAATCCTCCTATACTAGAAAAATTTCTCCCAACTTAAGGAAGTGGCAAATTTTGCTAGGCTTTGCTTGTGTTTTGTTATCAAGGAGTCCATATTAAATTTGTTGGTTGATATATTCTAGATATTGTTTCACAACCATGTGTCAATTCCTCTAGATTTGAAGAAATTTGTTAACCATGATCCCTCACAAAGGAGGTAGTACACAATGACATCCTCCCACCAAAAAACCTATCCATCTCACTCTTGGATCTACATAAAACATTTCAGACCCTTCAAATGTAATTAGGATGACTTGGGTTTTTCAAATGAAAAACATTTAAGAGATATTTCATCTTATGCATGCACATTTTATCAGTTACACATGATAGAGAGAAGTAAATTGGTTTTTGGTTTGAAAGAGTGTCGTCTCCCAAAACTTTGGCAAGCCTTGAACCATTGTATTTGAATTAGAAGGTACTCTACTCCACAGGGGATTCACTAGTAAACCATCATATCATGTGGGTTCATATCTAAGGAAGTTTTAAATATAGTTAAAAGGTAATTAAATGTATTATATGGTATTAAGGGGGTGAGTGGGTTTTTAAAATTAAACTAGGGAAAACAATTCAAGGGGAGGGGAGGGGGGATGTTGTCAAGTAATAAAATTTTTGGGATATGTAGCTGATTGGAATTAGATGACCTTAACACTAGACTATAGGAAAGTAATCCACCACTAACCTTAAAGAGATAAATGATTCCCTAAGAAGGATGTTTATAATTATGGGCTATTTAATTAGATGATTTTTTAGTTGAAGGATCTTTTTTAAAGATGGTATTTGCACATTGTTTGTAGATGGCACTATTTTTGTAATGAAAGCATTTATGTAGTGTTTGAAATTATTTTTGTGTTAAGAGATTCTATACTTGGGAGGCGTTCATGAAATTTCATAGAAAATATCTTATCTTATCCTCCTAAAGCTATATGGGCCTTATGTAAGCTATCATTCTTTTTTTTACTAAAATCATCATGGGGTTCAAAGAAAGAGGTGATGTTGAAATCCTACACAATTGAAAAGGCTAGTATTCGAGTATTGATGTCTTTTCTGATTGGAATCATCAAGAGGCTGGAAGTAAGAGGTGATGCACCTTGAGTTAGAAATGTGAGCAAGTTTGTATTTATGAGTTTTTTTTTGTAAGTGAAGCATCTCACATAGGACCATGGTGATACATATTTAGTCCTTAAACCATATACAAATTGTAAATGAACCATGGAAGTCTTGAACAAGCAATGAACATGAACACAAATTTCATTTCCAGGATGTCACTATTTTTACTAATAATTTCTTGAAGGTGCATGGAAACAACAATGTGATTTTGACCACTTTCTTTCACAGGCATGCCTACAACGAAGCACACTCTTTGGAAATGGTTTTAAAATTGATTATGAGTTCTAATAAATATAGGTTTGCATGGAGCAAAAAGGATGATCAGTGACATAATCACCCCAGTGGAGCTACTACTTGTGCTTAGTTATTTTTCATTTATGATTTTTTTCCTTTGATTGAATAAAACCTATCCATTATGATGAGAGACCCTAATCCCACCCGAGTTATTGATTTTAGATAGTTATAGGTAGGTCATGTTGTTTCCTTCTACATCCCCCCCCCAACCCCCTCTTTATCAATTTCTCATTTTTGTTACCCTAAAAGATATATCTCATGTAATACCAAGTCCTTAAAGAAAGGCCACATACCCCAACTTGCGGATCGAACGTTGTTGGCCCTCGACCAAGTTTTGGGGAAACTTTGGTTAGTTTTGGCCCACTTTTGGACTTAGACACGATGGTCGAAGAAGGAATGCCCAGGTGGAGCTGAGATCACGTATCTCACTGATTTTAAGTGTTATGTGGACCCAATAAAAGGTCCTCTAGGGTTTTTGTAACGCATTTATGGGATGTTGGACCATGGGGTTTTCCCATGTTTAGGCCTTATTGTAAGGGTTTGTAAAACATAAATAAAGAAGAATGTATTGTAGAAGTATCTAAGTGCAAGTAGTTCAAGTTGCTTTGTGCAAAGGAATGTATGTGCGTTAAGGATTTGTGCTCTATAGAGAGTTGGCTTTGTGCATTGACATAGTTTTGGAAGGAGGATCTAGTGCTTAGTGCATAGATATCTTGTCTGGTGTGAATCTCGACTCCGTGGCTTAGTGAACAAGAGTGAATGAATGTAAGATTCTGGCGAATAATAAAGAGGTGAAGCAGTTTGTGGACGTAGCACCACCCTGGGGTGAACCACATATAGTTGGTGTCTCGTAGTTTTCTTTGTGTTGTGTTATTTCTGTTATGAATCTGCTTAGTGCTTTGATTATGATGTGTAATAGATAGATCCTTTGTTGCTTAAGTAATTTACTTGTGTTAAGGGTAAATGAATGCTAGATTGAACTTGTAATGCTAAGTGATAAGTGCTAAGGATATATTGTTATTTGTTGTTACTACGCCGATCTATCTTTGATTATATTCTGCGATGTTAATAGGGTTAATAAACTAATGCATGTCACTTCCTAAGTGTTAAACATAATATTCTATGAAGTATTCTTATCACAGATCTGTGTCCCAGCCTGGTTACAGACACTTGCGTCTTGTAACCCCCCCTGCTTCTACCTCGGGTGAGACTTCACATGTTTCAAAGGTGTTGCCGAAAGGACCTATAGTTGGGGTTTTGTTGGTGCGCTATTAAGCGTTGAACCCTGGGTCTTCCCCTGTGCCAACAAATGGTTCTGTTGTCGGGACCTGAAACTATGATTGTTGGGAACTAAGGTAAAGAAAAAGAGGAGCTTTGTGCGTAAATATGTTGCTGAAGTGTGCAATACTCTTCTTGAATTGTGAAGATTTGTGCTAAGAAAGTAAGTTGATCTGAAGAAAAGAGGTAAGATTCTAATGAAGCAAGCTTTGTACTTTGGCAAGAGAAAGATAAGTGAAAATTTTGTTTTGAAAGCATGAACTTAAGTATGCTTGATAGATTTTGTCCTAGTCTGAAGGCTAGGGCGCAGTTGAAAGAAAGAGTTGATTTGAGTAAATTTAATGGTAATGAAGAAAGATATAATATTCCTATGCATAGAAAGATTTTTTGGACTAATAAGTGGATGTAGGAACCTAGAAAGATTTTTTGCAGATTGCAGGTTCAACACTATGATCCTAGGGGAAGTGCGTAGTACAGAAAAGGTTGGGGAACATTTAAAAAAAAGAGGATTGTCTTTGTGTTATAATTATAGAAGGTTGGGACATCGTGTTAAGGAATGTCCTGAGGTAAGCCCTATTTGTCTTTGTTGTAAGGTTGTTGGTCATGAGGTTGAGGATTGTCCAAGGATTATTGCTAAAGTTGAAGGGATGAACATAAGACAAGAAAAATATGAAAAAAATCAATAGACTAAGGGCATGATAGAAAGTCATAAAGAGAAAGGGTCATAGGAAGTTCAGACTATGTTATTACAATTGAAAGAAACGATTGATGTTCATAAAGATGTCAGTTTACCAGAAATCCTGAAAGCAAAACAACACATAAGTGAAAGAATATAAGACTTCGACATAGACTGTGTCTTGGATGAAGAAACACAAGTTAACATTATGACAGAAGAAACTTGGGAAATTTTGGGAAATCCTACTGTGGTACCTTCGTTGGGAAGGATAGGATTGTTTAAGGGAGAAATGATAACCTTATGTGGAAGAGTTACCACTACCTATTATTGTTCATGGAACATCGACTGAAGAAGAATTTGAAGTCATTAGGTTTGTTGGGGACAACACCCCTTTCCCACTGTTGTTAGGTAAGACTTGGATTGAGAAAGATCAGATCAGAAGGAAAGAAGAGGTAGAAGATACAGAAAAGAGAAATCAAGAATTAAGGGATTTCATAGCTATGAAAATAGATCGACTAATAGAAGAACGAGAGGATAAGTCGAAGCAACAAAACAAAGTAACAACATGGGAGGAACAAAAAGAAAGAGAATTAGCTATCAAGGTTGAAAGAATGCAAGAAGGCTTGAAGAACCTATCTATTCAAGAAAGAAGTATGCCCACTCAAGAAATGTTAAGAAAAGGGAAATTAGCTTCAGAATCCTTGAGGGCACCTCAACAGTGCGAAGACATTACGCTAGGGAAAGATAAGAATACAAATGGAAAGAGGATTCTAGAAACAATTAGAGACACTCAGATAAAAGGAAAGAAGGCAAGGAAGCTCAATAAAAATAAATCTAAGTTGGAAAATCAACAAGAACTTACATAAACCAGATGGAATACTTCACAGACTGGAACCTCGCAGGAGGTAGGCATGCAAGATTTGAACTTCACTGGAACTGCAGGTCTACATAGATTTGGACTTCACCCTGGTGAAGTTAGATGACCGTTGGAGGCACCGCGGCCATTAGAATGATATTCCATAATGGTTAGAAATCACATTTATGGGCTTATGGATCGCTTTTGGATGTTGAGACCGCGCCATAACAGATAGATTTACATTGATGGAAGAATTTCCTAGCCGTTGGAAGATCTGTCACGATACCTCACTTATTTAACTCATCGATCATTGCGCTGGGACCACTTTTTGCTACACGTGATTGGCTGAGATAAGCAGAGAATTGTCCAAGTATCGAGTTGTGCTATCTGAAACTAGACCACGCCTGTCCATTTGTCTACCCCACTTGTCTGTTAAAAGCTAGAATTTCAGGCGAACCTAGCCAATTGGAGAATTCTATCGAGGAATTTCTTAATAAGATCATGGCCGAAAGACCGATATCTAAGGGTATTCAGGATTCGTCGACTAGGGGACTACATGCTTCTCCTTCATATGGACATCGTTCCACCCGTACCAACCCCATAGCTGAACAACAAAGTAAGCTCCGTGGTGATCTGGCTAACGTGAAGAAGATCTCGTCAATCCTACCTGAATATATTCCACCTCTAGTTGGCACTGTTAACCACGACAGTATCCCTTGAGATTTTGAGTACTCCGTGTTCACTGCATACATTCCAAAAGGAATTCGCATAGTCGTGAGTCAGTTAGGACAGATCCCGTTGTTGAAGCACAACGAATTCAACTTAGGAGGCTGAAATAACTATGCCATGTTAGCTCCTCAGTGCTACTTAATGAAGACAACTGAAAAGAAACCTTGCCTCGTCTCACAGCCATGGATTAAGGGGTTGGCGCAGTCCACCGTGTTGAACGTGATGATGATCTCGCATTTTGGCCACCACGAGGAGCTTAATGCTTGCGTTAAACTCCTTCTGTTGTGATATCACGACACATACTTATGGCTCAATAGAAGGATTATTGTGGATCCGACGTTGATCCACCGGATCACAGGTTTAAGTGTGAAGGGTCATGAACCTCAACAATTCTATCTAGGAAATGCCTCAGACCATTCGTTAGCACAATGTATCAAGGAAGCTTACAAAGAGGTAGAAAAAGGAAAGGAATGTTACAAGGTAGCCTCTATACAAGATGGCGCAGTGCGCCTCACTTTCCAACTCTTAGCTGGCAAGATAGTGAGGAAGAACCGGCCCACACAGGTCACCCGGTTCGTGGTGGACCTCGTAGGAAAGTGTGTGGAGGGCATGCAAATGAACTGGGCGAACTACCTTGTCAACGAGCTAGAGAAGGATTGTCGTGAATCCTAGGACTTAGGATATGAATTCCATTATAGTTGGTTGATCATTTTGATCACATTTCTCAGATGGAAAATGCCTCAAGGAGCCACTTTTCCAGAGATCGAACCTTCAGATCCGTTGGCCGCTCAATTTTCCACCCTGTGGTATACCAACGACATGACGAGGCAATGTAAATCCAATGACATTTTTCATGGATACTATCAATAGTTAAAGGTCACCATCGAATCATTCCCGTGTATGACATCGCACACCCTACATCAGTACTAACCCATAGTGAAGTTTCACGTTGATCCCCATTTCATTTACATCATCACGTGAAGAGATGAGCACCAGGAGGAATTACAGTCATACTACAAGCCGAAAGATGAAGATATGGAGAAGATTACAAAGGAATGGCGAGAGAAATTTCTTGTACCTGTTGCCGATGCATAATTATATGACACTGACACCATAGGAATCTCGATAGTTACACGAGTTGAACATGTCGAAGAATCCAGTCGGACAAAGAAGCAGAAAAAATAGGATGAAGTCCAGGACATAGAGAGTGATGAAGAGGACAACACTTATGTAGATAATCAGTCTGGCTCACCAGGAGGAGGAGAGGACAAAGAAAAAGGACAGGGAGGAGGAGATAAAGGAGAAGAAGAGAAAGGAGGAGGCGAAGCTACAACACCTGAAGATCCCCTAGTGGGACAGTGACACTGCAAAAGAGGAAAGCATCTCTGAAGAAACCTTTAGAAAGGAAGAAGACGCATGCCAATAAGACACAGTTGGAGGCCACTCTCACTAAGGATGACATCATTCTGGTCTGCGGAGCTATGGAGGACGCTTTTGAAGACATGTTGCAAAGATACAGAGAGAAGAAGGAGGAGTTATATGGAAGAATTGAGAGGGAATTGAAGGAAGTGCAACAAGATATCCGACTCGTTTGCACAGTAACTACTGTGTCGTCTGCACCTTCCTCATCACAGACTGTAGAATTGGGACATGAACTAGCCCAATTAAGAAGGCTTGCAGATGCAACAGAAGCTCAGTTCCATAGAGCTCAGGAAGAGAAGGAGAAGGCTACAAAAGCCTTGTAAAAGGAGAAAGATGAAGTCCTAGCAAAATTACAAGCAACGCAGGACAGTGTAGTTTCCCATGAAAGCAAGAAAGCAGAGCTTCAGGCGAAGCTCCAAGAGGAAAAATCCCAGCTACAAAGGTAAAAAGAGAAGCTTCTTGTAGAGTAGGTTATGGTCAAAGAAGTGGTAAGTAAAGAATGTTGTTTTGTGCTAGGCTTGGCACATGAGGAGCAAGAGGTGGTCGAAGCTCAAGTAGTGAATCTCCCAGAGACCCTCCAACAACTTCAAGCTGGGATAACAGAATTGGAGGTCCGAACAATGCCGAGCACCCCATAGGAGGTGCGTGTCCAGAGAGAAGAGACTGCTAAAAACACAATAGCAAGTATCAGAGCCCTTGCCTTGGAATGTAAACAATTAAGTGATATAAGTGCCTAGACATATGAACACCTCGCCAAGGATCCTTATCTAAAGAATCTAGAAGCGTAGTTACAGGAGGTGCAACAACAAGCATTTTCATTGCAAGCGCAGATGAAGATTCTCACAGTAGTAGAAAGGATGAAGAAATCCCAGGAGCAGTGCACAGTACAACAACAGATCACAACCCTCCAGGGTAAGGTAATGGAAGTGACAAAGAAGCTACAACCTGTGCAGGATGAAGCTTGCAAGGTGTTTGAAAATATTGATGGATAGGACTCACAACTAAATCAAGTAGTTGTAGCAGTAGAAAAACACCTAGAGGTGCCTGTTACAGAGCAGATAGTCTAGGAGCTCGCTGAGCAGGAGGCTCAAGCAAGGTAGCAAGTCGAGGCAAATTGATTTAAGCTCAAGGATTTCAAAGCAACATTTTCTGGACTTGAGTGACTCAGAACGAGTCACAGGTGAGTGTTGGGGGCCTGATGGCCCTCGACCAAGTTTTGGGGAAACTTTGGTCAGTTTTGGCCCACTTTTAGACTTTGACACAATGATCGAAGAAGGACTACCCAGGAGGAGTTGATTTCACAGATCTCAATGATTTTGAGGGTTATGTGGATCTAGTAAAAGGTCCTCTAGGGTTTTTGTAATGGGTTTATGGGATATAGGCCCATGGGGTTTTCCCATGTTTAGACCTCATTGTAAGGGTTTATAAAATGTAAATAAAGAATAATGTATTGTATAAATAGCTAAGTGTAAGTAGTCTGAGCTGCTTTGTGCAAAGGAATGTATGTGCGTTAAGGCTTTGTGCTTGATAGAGAGTTGGCTCTATGCATTGACCTAGTTTTGGAAGGAGGATCTAGTGCTTTGTGCATAGATCTCCTGTCCGGTGCGAAGCTCAAATATGTGGCTTAGTGCACAAGAGTGAATAAATGTAATATTCTGGTGAATAATAAAGAGGCGAAGCAGTTTGTGGACGTAGCCCCACCCTGGAGTGAACCACGTATATCTGGTGTCTCACGGTTTTCTTTGTGCTGTGTTATTTTTGTTATGAATTTGCTTAGTGATTTGATTATTATGTGTAATAGATAGATCCTATTTTGCTTAAGTACTTTACTTGTGTTAAGGGTAAATGAATGCTAGATTTAACTTGTAATGCTACGTGCTAATTGCTCAAGGTATATTTCCATTTGTTGTTACTACACCGATCTATCTTTGATTATGTTCTACGATGTTAATAGGTTTAATAAACTAATGCATGTCACTTCCTAAGTGTTAAACATAATATTCTGTGAAGTATTCTTATCACAGATCCATGTCCCAGACTAGTTACAAAAACCTGCGTCCTGTAAACCCCCCTGTATCTACCTCGGGTGAAAATTCCCTTACTTCGCAGGTGTTTCCAAAAGAGATGGTAGTCGTGGTTTTGTTGGTGTGTTGTTAAGCATTGAACCCTGGGTCTGCACCTGTGCCAACAAATGGTTCTGTTGCCTGGACCTGAAACTTTGATTGATGGGAACTAAAGTAAAGAAAAAGAGGAGTTATGTGCATATATCTATTGCTGAAGTGAGCAGTACTCTACTTGACTTGCGAAGCTTTGTGATAAGAAAGTAAGATGATCTTAAGAAAAGAGATAAGATTATAATGAAGCAAGCTTTGTTCTTTGACAAGAGAAAGATAAGTGAAAAGTTTTGTTTTGAAAGCATGAACTTAAGTATGTTTGATAGATTTTGTCCTAGTTTGAAGGCTAGGGCACAGTTGAAAGAAAGAGTTAATTTGAGTAAATTTAATGGAAATGAAGAAATATATATTATTCCTATGCATAGAAAGTATTTTTGGACTAATAAGTGGATGCAGGAACCTAGAAAGATTTTTTACAGATTGCAGGTCCAACACTATGATCCTAGGGGAGGTGCGCAGTACATAAAAGGTTGGGGAACATTTAAAAGAAAAAGAGGATTGACTCTGTGTTATAATTGCATAAGTTCGGTACATCTTGCTAAGGAATTTCCTAAGGTAATCCCTATTTGTCTTTTTTGTAAGGTTGTTTGTTATGAGGTTGAGGATTTTCCAAGGATTATTGCTAAAGTTGAAGGGATGAACATAAGACAAGAAAACTATTTAAAAAATCAAGATACTAAGGGCATGATAGAAAGTCATAAATAGAAAGGGTTAGAGGAATTTCAGACTACGTTATTACAGTTGAAAGAAATGATGGATGTTCATAAAGATGTAAGTTTACCGGAAATCCTGAAAGAAAAACAACGCATAAGTGCAAGAATAGAGGATTTTGACATAGACTGTGTCTTGGATGAAGAAACACAAGTGAACATTATGACAGAAGAAACTTGGGAAATTTTGGGAAATCCTACTGCGGTACCTTTTTTGGGAAGGATGGGATTGGTTAAGGGAAATATGATAACCTTATGTGGAAGAGTTACCACTGTACCTATTATTGTTCATGGAACATCGACTGAAGAAGAATTTGATTTCATTAGGTTTTTCGGGGACAACGCCCCTTTCCCATTGTTGTTAGGTAAGGCTTGGATTGAGAAGGATTAAATCAGAAGGAAAGCAGAGGAATAAGCTACAGAAAAGAGAAAGCAATAATTAATGGATTTAATAGCTAGGAAAATAGACCGACTAATAGAAGAACAAGATGATCAATCAAAGCAACAAAACAAAGTAACAACAGAGGAGGAACATAAAGCAAGAGAATTAGCTATCAAGGTTGAAAGAATGCAAGAAGGCTTGAAGAACCTATCTATTCAAGAAAGAAGTATGCCCACTCATGAAATGTTAAGAAAAGGGTTATTAGCTTCAGAATCCTTGAGGGAACCTCAATAGTGCGAAGCCACTACGTTAGGGGAAGATAAGAATAAAAATGGAAAGAGGATTCTAGAAACAATTAGAGAGACTTAGATAATAGGAAAGAAGGCAAGGAAGCTCAATAAAAAGAAATCTAAATTGGAAAAGGTATAAGAACTTACAGAAACCAGATGGAATACTTCACAGACTAGAACCTCACAGGAGGCAGGTTCATAGGATTTGAACCTTGTTGGAACAACAAGTTTGCACAGATTTGGACTTTGCCCTGGCAAAGTTAGATGATCGTTGGAGGTGCCCCGACTGTTAGAATGACACTCTGGAATGATTAGAAAATGATTTTATGTGCTTATGGATTTCTTTTGGACGTTGAGACCGTGCCATAATGGATAGATTTACTTTGATGGAATCGTTTCCTGTCCATTGGAAGATCCATCACGATACCCAGCTTATTTAAGTCGTCGATTGTTGCGTTGGGACCACTTTTTTCTACCCTTGATTGACTGAGATAAGAAGATAATTGTCCAAGTGTCGAGTTGTGCTATTGGAAACTAGACCCCGCTTGTCCGTTTGTCTACCCCTCCTACCTGTTAAAAGCTAGAATGTTGGGAGAACCTAGTGAATTGGAGAAGTTTTTCTAGGAAGTTCCTAAGAAGCTCATGGCTGACAGACCGATATCTGAGGGTATTTAGGCGTCGTCGACTATGGGACTATAGGCGTCCCCTTTGACAAGACGTCGTTCCACCCGTACCAACCCCGTAGATGAACAATGAAGTAAGCACCGCGGTGATCTTTCTAATGTGAAGCAGATCCTATGAATCCTACATGAATATATTCCACCTCTGGCTGGAACTGTTAACTACAACAATATCCCTCGATATTTTGAGTACTCCATGTTCACTGCATACATTCTGAAAGGAATTCACATAGTCGGGAGTTAGTTAGGAAAGATCCCAATGTTGAAGCACATCGACTTCAACTTAAGAGTCCAGAATAACTATGTCGTTTTGGCTCCTCACCGCTACTTAATGAAGACAACCAGAAATAAACCTCACCTTGTCTCACAACCATGGATTAAAGGGTTGGTGTAGTCCACCATGTTGAACATGATGAAGATCTCGCATTTTTTCCGCCACCAAGAGGTTAAAGCTTGCGTTAAAATCCTTATGTCATGCTATCATGGAGGATACTTATGGCTCGACAAAAGGATTATTGTGGATTCGGTGTTGATCCACTGGATCACAGGTTTAAATGTGAAGGGTCCTGACCCTCAATGGTTCTATCCAGAAAAGGCCTCAGACCGTTCATTATCACATTGCATCAAAAAATCTTACAGAGAGGTAGAAAAAGGAAAGCGAGGTTACAAGGTAGCCTCTATACAGGATGGCGCAGTGCACCTTGTTACACCTCAAAATTTCTCACTTCGATAGTGTCACAAGTGTCGTACGAGTGTTGTAAGTGTCACATCTTGTCCAAAAGTGTCGCATCTTGACTATAAGTGTTGCAAGTGTCACAAAAAATATGCTGCCATATTGCCTATGTCGTGCCCCTAACGACATTACAAATACACTTAAGACACCTCAAAGGATAGTTTGGAAGAAGGAAAATCACTTGGCAAGAAGTACAAGCCTTTTTCCATTGGAAAAATCACTAAAAAAATGATTTTTGGAGAGGAGTGCTCCCCTACCCACTGTTAGGGAGCGCTGGCGCACCCTGAGCCTCTTTGGGAGAGTGATTGAGTGCCCTGTTCACCCTTATGGGGGAGCACTACCCTCTTTTCATAAAATTATGGGTTTGTTGAGGAAATTTAGGGAAGAGTCCCTCAAATCCGGAAGGTAGTTGGATTCAAATAGATGGTCAAGGCATGATCTTAGGGAAGATCCTCAACTGAAGGAGAGGAATCCTCAACTCATCCCAAATATCTCTCAAGTGGTTGGGCCTCTCCAAGGTTATATAAGGAGGCCTTCTCATGGTGAAAGGTAGAATGGAGAATTGAGCTTGATACCAAACTTATGATCCTATAAGTGGTATTGACAGAGAATGACAATTGAGAATTACTTCAAACTTATGATCTCATGAGTGATATGCCATCAAAGCAATAAGTGAATATTGATTGAGAAAAGGGGTTGGACAAGGAGAACTGAAAGAGGATGTTGCAGCTTCATTCAAAGGATTGTAAGTACTTTTACTTGTTCTCATTAATATAATCAATGCTTGTTCTGTTTCTTTCAAACTTGTACTTGTTCCATATAAGTTTGTCTGCAGTAGATGGATCTATGATTGAGATAATATCATTAGATTAGGAAGACCATTGTATCTTTGTTTGTTTTGCAGGACCTATCAAGGAGCTCAAGATCAAAGCTCAGACTAGACTTTGCAAGGACAAACCTCATTCATAAGGTACACATCTTTCTCCCTCTCTTTCTTTAATTATCTTGATTAGATCTAAAAGGAAGTCAGTGTCCATGTTAAGCACCTTCTGTCTTGGACTTAGGAGTTTAGAGACCAAGAGGGAATCCACTTGTCCGCAGGGGGATTCACCTTCAACACACCTTGCTTTCCAACTCTTACCTAGCAAGCTAGTGGGGAAGAACTGCCCCACACAGGTCACCGAGTTCGTGGTGGAACTCGCAGGAAAGTGTGTGGAGGGCATGCAGATGAACTGGGTGAACTACCTCGTCAATGAGCTAGAGAAGGATTGTCACGAATCCTAGGACTTAGGATATGAATTTCATTACAGCTGGTTGATCATTTTGATCACATTTGTCGCTTGGAAAATGCCTGAAGGAACCACTTTTCCAGAGATTGAACCTTCGGATCCCTTGGTCACTCTATTTTCCACCCTGTGGTATACCAATGACATGACGAAGAAGTGGCAGTCCAATGCCGTGTTTCATGGATACTATCAATAGTTAAAGGTCGCCATTGAATAATTCCTGCATATGACACCGCACACCCTGCATCAGTATTGACCCATAGTGAAGTTTTGCGTTGATCCCCATTTCATTTACATCACCGCGTGAAGAGATGAGCACCAGGAGGAATTACAATCATACTACAAGCTAACAGATGAAAATATGGAGCAGATTACAAAGGAATGGCTAGAGGAATTTCTTGTACCTGTTTTCGATGTAGAATTATCTGACACTGACACCATAGGAAGCCTGATAGTTACACGAGTTGAACATGTCAGATAGTCCAGTGGGGCGAAGAAGCAGAAAAAGCAGGCTGAAGTCCAGGACATAGAGAGTGATGAAGAGGACAACACTTCTGGAGATAACCGGTCTGGCTCACCAGGAGGAGGAGAAGATGAAGAAAAAGGATAAGGACGAGGAGATGAAGGAGAAGAAGAGCAAGGAGGAGGCAAAGCTACACCACCTAAAGATCCCCCTGTTGGGACATTGACACCACAAAAGAGGAAAGTATCTCCGAAGAAATCTTCAGCAAGGAAGAAGATGCATGCCAATAAGCCATAGTTGGAGGCCACTCTCACTAAGGATGACATCAGTCTGGTCCGCAGAGCTATGGAGGACACTTCTGAAGACATGTTGTAGAGATACAGAGAGAAGAAGGAGGATTTATATTAAAGGATTGAGAGGGAATTGAAGGAAGTGTAGCAATATGATTTCTTGGTCCGCGCAGTACCTACTGTTCCGTCTATGCCTTCCTCATCACAAACTGCAGAATTGGGGGATGAACCAACCCAATTAAGAAGGCTTGTGGATGCAATAGAAGCTTGGTTCTAGAGATCTCATGAAGAGAAGCAGAAGGCTACATAATCCTTGTAAAAGGAGAAAGATGAAGTCCTAGAAAAATTATGAGCATCTCAGGACAATGTAGTTTCCCATGAAAGTGAGAAAGAAGAGCTTCAGGCAAATATCCAGGAGGAAAAATCCCAACTACAGAGGGAAAAAGAGCAGTTGCTCGCAGAGCAGGCCATGGTCAAAGAAGAGGTAAGTAAAGCATGTCACTCTATGCCAGGCTTGGCACAGGAGGAGAAAGAGGCGGTCGAAGATCAACTAGTGAAGCTCGTAGAGACCCTCCAATATCTTCAGGCTAGGATAACATAATTGGAGGCCCGAACAATGCCGAGTACCCCGTAGGTGGTGCGTGACCAGAGGGAGGAGACCGCTAAAAACACAGTATCAAGTATAAGAGCCATCGCCTCAGAATGTAAATAGTTAAGTGATAGAAGTACCTAGACATATGAACGCCTCATTGAGGATCCAGAGCTAAGGAAGCTAGAAGCGTAGTTACAGGAGGCGCAACAACAAGCATTTTCATTGCAGGCATAGATGAAGCTTCTCACAACAGTATAAAGGATGAAGATATCCCAGGAGCAATGCACAATACAACAACAGATCAATGCCCTCTAGGGTAAGGTAATTGAAGTAATGCAGAAGCTACAACCTGTAAAGGATGAAGCTTGCAAGGTATTCGAAGAGATTGATGGACAAGGCTCACAACTAGATCATGTAGTCGCAATAGTAGAATAATGCCTGGAAAGGCCTGTTACAGAGCAGAAAGTCTAGGAGGTCATTGAGCAAGAGGCTCATGCAAGGCAGCAAGTCGAGTCATCTCGAGTTAATATCGACACTTTTGAAGCAACATTGTACGAACCTGAGTGACTTGGGATGAGTCGCAGGTGAGTGTTGGGGGCCTGTTGGCCCTCAACCAAGTTTTGGGGAAAATTTGGTTAGTTTTGGCCCACCTTTGGACTTCGACATGATGGTCGAAGAAGGAGCACTCAAGAGGAGCTGAGATTGTGGATCTCACCGATTTTGAGGGTTATGTGGACCCAGTAAAAGTTACTCTAGGGTTTTTGTAATGAGTTTATGGGATGTCAGCCCATGGGGATTTCCCATGTTTAGTCTTTATTGTAAGGGTTTGTAAAATATAAATAAAGAAGGATGTATTGTAGAAGTAACTAAGTGCAAGTAGTTAGAGTTGCTTTGTGCAAAGGAATGTATGTGCATTAAGGCTTTGTGCTCGATAGAGAGTTGGCTCT
>ML780312.1:658358-682490 GCA_009831015.1 Picea engelmannii | reverse complement strand
TTTAGTAATTTAACTAATGAGGTGGTTCAACTACATCAACCAATTCTAATTTTCTTAAAGGAAAAAGGAAAGGGAGGAACACGAGGAGGATAGAAGGAGAAGCATACTAAGGTTTTCTCTTTGAGTTTATGTTGAGATAGTTCAGTTTTCATTCATTCCTTAATTTATCACAAGCCTAATTATCTTTTATGATAGCAGGGTCTTATTGTAGATAACAACATTCAGGGCTAAATTACATCATTCAGACGCTTGTTTTTCAGAGGTGTTGATCTATATTTGATAGTCTGTGTAGACTTGTCTTTTTGTGAATTAGTTTTCATGATTGACAAAGGCTATTATGTAGAGTCGAGTGGGAAAAAATATGTAGCAAGTTGATCTAGCTTTTAGAGTTTAGTTTTGATTTTCTATCAGAGGTCCTTTTGTATGTTCCATCGGGGATGTCTAAGTTTGACTTTGGTCCGAAATTTCTGTATGAGATTTTGTAAAGAAAATGACTCTTTGGTGAATTGGAATGAAATAAAGGATTTCTTTATGTCTCATCTGTCTTGATTATCATCTTGGTGTCTTACTTTTGTCTTTACACTTTTTTTTCAGCAACTATTCTATTCACAAAATCATATTAAAATGAATTTTCCAGCAAGCTTTTAATTGTGAAAAGACTAGTCCGAGCACTTGTAATGGATACTTGTGAGATACGATTTTATTTTTTATTGCTATAAACCTATGGTGACATTCCCGTATATTTTTATTTATCCAAGTAGAATCTAAAAATGCCTAACTAAGATCATTTCATATCTTTTCCTCAACATTTATTTGGCGACTATACTGGGGAGATCTTCGATATCTCTCTAGTTAATTTTTATACTCTATTTTCATCGATACATCTATTTTTCTGATATTGATTCTTTGACTATTTTATTTCTTAATGAATATGCCTATTGCAAGGTAGCCCAATGTTGAGCCCGGTCTTCAAGATCAGACTATAATTTCTTTGAATCTGTTTAATACCATTTCAGACACTGCCAATACCCGTGCTGAGCTTAACCATTCTTGGGTAGCAATTGAACGAGATATTAGTGCACAAGAATGTTGGGAAGCTAGATGTAGAAAGCCTAGAATCAATAGTAGCTTCCTTGTTTCTTTAGTCTTGGCCTTTCTTTCATGTCCTTAGACTCTCGTGCTTCTAGAAGAAGAAAAGGCTTATCATCAAAAATCAATCCTATTGTTGAAATAGGAAGAAGTAACATTATGTTATTTGCCCAACAAAGTGCTCTAAGGATAACTTTGTCTGATTCATCCAGTTCGTCTTTCTTTCCCTCGTCTATCATCCACAATATGGAATCTAGTGGTGGATCTGGTGGCACTGGAAGTGCTTCATCCTATCCGTATTCATCTTCGTCAATGATTGGTAGTTTATATAGCCACCATGTCCCTGTGCAATCTACCACAAATCCCACCAAAGTCATTAAAAAGTATGGGATTTTTTTAGTTTGAATAAGACACCACAACCACACTATGGCATGTGTCCTCTCCTCTTAACCTAACACCTGCTACTAGGCCACTTCCTAAATTTAAAGAGCATCTTCCTAGGTTTTCACGAAATAACACTGTCACTACAAACGAACACCTGGTGGCATTTTCCAATGCTTTTCATAATATAGGAGCTAATGACAATGATACTTGCATGCGCCTATTCATAAATTCCTTGGAAGGAAAGGTTGCGGCTGACTTCTTTGACCTTCCTCCTAAGATTCTATCTACTTGGGAGGAGTTGATCTATTGGTTCAGCTCCACTTATGGGCAATTTAAAAGCCCAACTGAGAAGTTATGGGAGTATAATAATGTTACCTATCAGGATGGTGAGACCATCAAGTCTTTCAACTTTTGTTTCACCAAGTTATACAATCAAATCCCCGAAATTATTCGGCCTTAGAACCAAGCCTTTGTCATGCATTACTACAATGCATTTCCTTCCCTCTACCATCATAGGCTCGAGGAAAAAGTGATTGATAATCTTGGTTCCGCTCTGCATACTTGTTTAGAGTATGAAGAACATCTTGAAAGAACTAGTCTTCCTCAGGGAGAGTTGGTTAGGAATACATATATGTCTGCCCTCTTACAACTATTCCAATATATGAAAAATTGTATGATAGTGTTCGAGTGAAAAGAAAATGTCTCCCCTCTCACTCCTGGAGTTGCATCCTCTTCTGTACACCCCTTTGGAAATCCGGTGGAAAGTAATTTTCAGCCTAAGGCTATCTTGCCTCGAAGTTGGTGTAAATTCTGTGAGGAACACCACAAGGAAACCACATGTGAGGTAAAGAAGAGTGCCAAAGATAAGATCTTTGGTAAGAGACCAGAAGCTACTATCGTTTTCCTAGATTTTGCAAAGCCAGAAGACATCATGGTCATCAACACTAGGAACAAAGACTATGCTCCCAAGGGAAAATTTGAGCCTCCCCGCAGTTATTCTAGCCTGAGCTCATCCTCACCCGCTGCTACTGTCCAAGTTCCTAAAGTTCACGAGAGTCAAGGAATTACTCCCCCCCTCCCCGCTTCCAAATAAAATATCTTGATCAGTTGGTCAACATCAAATCGGATGCAACCCTTCTAGACATGGTTGTCGTCCCTAAACAAAAGATGCATCTGAAACAATTCATGGAAGGAAAAGCTTCCATTGTAGCCAATATTTATGGAGAGGTAAACAAAGAAGATTCATCTATAAATAAAGTAGGTGTACATAAATTTAGATACCTTGTAAAAAAAAACCCTTTTTATATTTCTGTAAATATTATGGATAATATTGCCCATTGTTGCCTCGTTGATGGAAGTTTAGGCCCAAGTGTGATGTCAAAGACTATTATGGAAGATCTAGGGTTGTCTTGTACAAATGAAAATGCCAGAAGCATGCTCTCCTATAATAGTCTACAACAAACAACCATAGGTGAGATTAAATATGTGACCTTAGTTTTGTGCGCTCATCCTAAAATAAGGACAACCCTCAACATTCAGGTAATTGATATTCCAGTAAGAAATTACTCAATCATCTTAGGAAGATATTGACAAGACTTAATGGGTGGATACCTCTCACTCGACGGAACACATTTATCCGTTCCTCAAAACAAAACAAAAATTATAGTCCTTAGAGAAGAGAGGATATCACCTTACGTAGAGATTGTCCCACAACCTAACGTAAACTATATCAAAGAGGACCTAGGAGTGTATTCCATATTTGCTGAGGAGGATAAGATTCCCATGGAAAACATTGATTTAGATGATGGTATGTGGCACATGCACTTTGATGGTTCATGCTCAAATGAAGGTAACAGAGCCGACATTATCTTGATTTCTCGTGTAGGAAAAATCCATAACTTTTTGTATAGGTTGGAGTTCACTTGCACTAACAATGTCACTGAATTTGAAGCTTTATTATTAGGCATTGAGAACACCTATAATCTTGGTTGTGGTCACCTTTCAGTTTTCAAGGATTCCAAACTTGTTGTGAATCTTGTACGTAAAATTTACTCTCCTAGCAACAAGTTGATGAAATGATACACCCAAAATGTTTGGGCTCTTATCTCAAACCTTTTATCTTTCAACGTCACTCATGTTAAGAGGGAGTTAAAATCGATGGTTGATCAATTAGCTATTTTTTCAACCTCTCCTAATCGGAAACTTCTGCCACACAGACCTGATTGTACTTTCCAATCTCTGTATCGACCACATATCCCCGAAAATATATAATCTTGGTAGGTCTTCCCTAACAACGAGAGCATTTGTGCTTTTATTCAAAATGAAAATTTTAAGCCTAAGGAGATTATATCCATAGAAGATAACAAGATTCTTAAAGGCTTGACTCCTCTAGAGAGTTCATTTTATTCGAGTGATGTAAGAAACAAGGAGAAACAAAAAGAAGAGGAGTCAAAAAGAAAGGTGGGTGAAACCATCTCCTTGAACATTGGGACACCCAAGACTCCAAATAATGTTAAAATAGGTGCCAAATGTCCAGATGAAAAGAAAGTGAAGTTTGCCAAGTTGCTTGGTGAATTTTAAGATGTTTTTTCTTTGTCTTATGAGGATCTTCGTGGTTTTGATCCTGGTCTTATACAACATGTCATTCCCATTAAGGAAGGCATAAAACCAGTCAGGAAAAAAAAAATACATATCAACCCTGTGCTAGAAGCAACTATTCGAAAGGAGTTGGAAAACATCTTGAAGTCTTGGATCATCTTTCCGGTCAAGTATTCTGAATGGGTTTCAAATTTGGTTCATGTTTGGAAAACAACTGGTCAGATCAGATTGTGCGTTGTTTTTTGCACATTAAATCGAGCTAGTATAAAAGATCACTTCCCTCTCCCTAACATGGAAATGATTTTGCAGCAAGTTGCAGGGTCACAAATGATGTCCTTACTTGACGATTTTTCCAGTTATAACCAAATCAAAGTAAAAAGGGAAGATAAATATAAAACCACCTTTATTACTCTTTGGGGTACCTTTGCTTATGAACGTATGCCTTTTGGATTATCTAATGCAGGTGCCACGTTCCAAATAGCTATGAAAATATATTTTGATGATTTGATCGGTAAGATCATTCAGATCTACCTTGATGACTTAATGGTGTACTCTAAAATTCGATCAGATCATTTTGTTCATTTGAGAAAAGTTCTCATGCGATGTAGGAAATTTGACATTTTTCTAAATCCTTCCAAGTCCATTTTCGACGTTACCGAGGGTAAGCTCCTTGGACACATTGTCTCCGATTCAGGAATAAGCATTGATCCTGAAAGGATTGCCACTATCCTTAATATACCTTCTCCCACTTCCAAGAAGGAGGTCCAATATTTTATGGGGATTATTAACTTTGTCTGTAGGTTTGTTCCATATTTTTCTCTGATGGTCAAGCCAATTCATAATCTGCTTAAGAAAGATCATTCTTTTTCTTGGATAGATGATGTCAAAAATGCTTTTGAAGGGATTAATAAAGCGATCCATTCTGCACCAGTTTTGGCGAAGTTAGATTTTGAGAAGGAATTCATGATATATACTAATTCCACCGAGGAGGCAGTTTCTATTGTCCTCATGCAAAATGATGACCAAGGAAATGAAAAACCAGTGGCTTACATGAGTCAAATTTTGTCTAATGATGAATTTAAATATTTTTTTATTGAGAAACATGCTTTTGCTCTTGTTAAGGATGTTGAAAAGTTTAACCACTTCATTTTAGGTAAGCATACGTTGGTAAAGGTCCCTTTACCTGCTGTCAATTTTTTTCTCTCACAAACTTATCTTTCAGGAAAGCTTGCACATTGGCTTGCCAAGATCCATGAGCATGATTTGAATATCGTGACTTCTACCACTATCAAGGGATGTGACCTAGCCCTTCACTTGGCTCAACATGCTGAGAATGGTGAAGAAATTGATGAATAAGATAGTTCCCTTTCATCTCTCTTTTACATTGATGATCAGATCCTCCCTGTGTCTAAACATCCCTGGTACACGAATTTGGTTTATTATTTACAGAACCAAAGGAGAAGACTCCATCTTGAATCTGCAAGATATGTCATTATAGGGGACTTATCATTTAAAAAATCTATTGATGGTGTGTTGCTTCATTGTGTAAACAATGAAGATGCACAAAAACTGTTGCAAGAAGCTCATGGTTCTTCAAATTATGGCATTCATGTAGGAGGTCATTTTTCTCCAAAAACCACCGCTTTCAAGATTATTAGAGAAGGATATTATTGGTCTTCAATCTTTTGTGACTCTTATGTTTTTTTGAGATCTTGTGACAAGTGCCAAAAATTTGTTGGGAAAGAACACCTTTCAGTCATGCCATTACAACCTATCCTACCAAACTTTCCCTTTTCAAAGTGGGGACTGGATTTTATTGGTCCTATTAATCTTCCTTCTTCAACATGACAATTTTTCATTTTTAAAGCTACAGACTATTTTATGAAATCGGATGAAGTTGTCCCACTTAAGAATTCCATAGATGATCAGGTAATTTCTTTCCTTGAAAATAACATTTTTTCCAAATTTGGTCTTCCATTGGAAATTATTACAGACAATGGTCCTGCTTTCATTTATGCTAAGATGACTCAATTCTTAGCTAAATTGGGGGTTAAAAATTTCACCTCGTCATCTTATTATCCCCAAGGAAATGGGCAGGCTGAGTCTACCAACAAAAATCTGGTAAGAATCATCAAAAGGATCATCGAAGACAAGCCTCGTCAGTGGCACACTCTCCTCACTTACGCCCTCTGGGAAAATCGAACTACCGCCAAGGTAAGCACTGGTTTCACTCCTTTCCAAATTTTTTATGGTCAAGAAGCCCTCCTGCCAACTGATCTGGAACTTTCTTCCTTAAGGTTGATGCTACAGATCAAAGAATTAAATTCTTCAGATGTTTCACAAAGGATAAACGTGCTACTAGATATGGAAGAGAAAAGGAGGTTTGCTTTGGATAACATTAAAAGGAAACAAAAACTTGTTAAGAAGTATTTTAACAAGAGTGTCAAGACTGTCAAGTTTAAGGTCCATGAAAATTTTTTTCTATGGGATTCAGCTCACGCTAATAGGGGAAGACATTCAAAATTTCAAAACTTATGGTTGGGTCCTTTCAAGATTGATTTTGTCTTAGGTAACTATTATTACATTCTAAAAGATTTCCAGGAGAAGTTGTTTTCCTACAACACTAACGGTTCTCACTTGAAGCATTACATGGAACCAACTTGAAAATCCCTAATGTTGTTTGAACTTTTTTGTATTTTAGTATTCTAGCTCTGCTTTCATTTTTTTGCTATTTTTTTTCTATTTACAGTAGTTGATTTATGTTTTATGTTTTAAACATTTCCTACTCCTTTTACATTTCTGTCACTTTATTCCTACTATTTTAATGTTCTGCGATTTTATTCGGTTAGTATTTTTATTGCTTTGCCATCTTTTTAATTGATTTTGGGTCGAGAATAAGATGTTGGATCAGTTCTTCCATAGTGACACTCCTGCAAGATATTGTTAGTCAATAACAATCACACTTACACATATGTTATAATGTTCCCCTGAAGACATACTTGGATTTGTTATCTGCGTTCACTGTTGTCTTATAAAGAGATTGGTTATATCTCGCTTCTTCTTTCCATTTCTTCATTCATTTGAGAAATAAAAGAGCAGGTCCATTAATTTTTCTCCTTGGAGAAAGAGTCGAATCTGGTTGAAAGATTATGCATACAGGGATAACCCCCCTCATACTTAACATTTTTCATGAATTATTCCCAAATTCCCGGTCATTTTTCCATTAAATCCACTCACTTCCCTCTATTGCATAATTATTCTAGTTATATATTCTAAATTTACTATTCTATTCTGCGAAACCATGAGTTCTGAGTTCTAAATCTGTTGAAAAAAAAAATCCCCGTGGATTCGCCAATTTGTTGACAATTAAAATCACAACGAGTATTTCGCCCACAAAGTATTGCTAAAGCCTATTAACTATAAGCTAATAATATATATATATATATATATATATATATATATATAATACTGGTAGGTGGGGACCCCTTTTTGGTTAGAGGATCATATATGGGTCTTGATTGATGTTTTACTGTTGTTCGACATCGCTTACATGATTGAGAATGATTGATGATCAATATTGATTCTATTCACGGTATATGGATAAGGGATAATACATGTTGTTTTCTTTCTCTAGACTCGAATGACAAAATGGCTTATGATATATGTTGTTACCTTGATATTTATCCCTAGATTTATTACTCGTGACACCTGCAAAAGATACATGTTAGTAACAAAAAATAAAGGGAAATTGAGAGGAGATAAGGCAATATAAACACATAATGTAAAAGAAAGGAACTGGTGTATACTAACATATTACACTATATGCATTTAAATGATCATTGTAAATCTTAACTAACAAACAATAGCTATGTGATTTATTGAGTTACATGGTAATATATTTGATATATATTATTGTATAGTTGAAAATAGTAATATGTGATGTGGGTGGCGCTCTTGGCAATTAAGGATTGTTGGTTTCAATGCATGGTTCAATTGGATGATTTGTTGGATTAGTGGCTAGCGCGTACTAAGGAATTAAATGAGTTTGAGCATGGAGGTGGCGTGCATTTACTACACGTCACTCCTACTCCTTCCATCGGTCACCACCCTAGTCGAGCTATTGTTCAATTGGTTTTTGTTGTGGTTACGCTCTGACTTTCAAGCAGAGGGAGAACCGCTCAGCCAATTCGTGTTTTTAAGGTGCTTTTGATTACATGTATGTTTTTTTTTTCCATCCATGAGTCTGCTCTGGTTATGAAATAGATATTGGCTCAGACGTGTGGGTTTGTGCTTTCCTTAAGTGTGGAAACTGTGTGAAATTGTGATTTCTTTTTGGAATGAATTGTTGATGGATTTCTCTACAATAATGTTTGAAGTCATAGTGTTATTGGTCGTCCTGAGTGTTAGTAACCATAAAGGCTCTATGTCATCCCTGTTGGTTTTAGTTGGAGGGTTTCTTTTGGTCTTGAGTGCTTGGTTGTCTTCAAGAATCCATATCACCATACACAGTCTTTGGCTTTTATGGGGTTTAATGGGTTGGAAGCACTTTGTGTCACCACACATTATTCACTTGGGTATTGGGTTGTTCATGCTACTAATGGTCGCGCAGTGGGTTATATTTCTTCTTCTCGTCTCTTTTTTATATCAATGTTATTAGTTAGTTGGCTAGGAGAGCCACAAGGGTTATACCCTGCCTATGCTAAGTATCGTTACAGGACCAAAGTGGAGCCTTGCCCCTCTGTTCACAACTTCTCCTGTCATGGGATTTTTCACCCTGTCCATGAAGTCATTTGTGGTTTTCCCTGTGTGTGCACCATTGGTCTCAGAGGTTTTCACCATTAAGAGGAGTCGACTCTAGTATTCTTGTGTTGGTCCACAGAGCAAACCCTTGACTCCTCAAGTCTGAGTGTTGATAGAGAAGACCGTTATGGCATGTCGGGTATACTATTGGTTGTTATGCATTGGTGATGTATTGTCGACGTAGTTGATTTCTAGCTCGCCTCGTTTTGATATCTAGTCACTGCATTTGTTATTATAATTGAATGGATAAGCTCATCGTGGTTAATTGCATGATTTGCTAAATCGAATACACAATCATTGTCTTTGTGAGTTTTGAATTGATAACCCAACATTGTTTTAATTCATTAAGTCACAACATTGTGCGTGAATGCGTGGGTATGTGTGGCATTCCTACAACGTGTTAGGTCGAGTTGTTGATCATTATGATTGAGTGTTTTAATTGATATGGGAGTATTTCAATCGTGGTGATTATGGTTTGGCCATCAACTGTGTATGCTATGGATATTTCTGGTTGTGCCCTCAGAGATAGTCACAGAGTTTTTAAACATGGTTTGGTTGCAATTTGATCATTTATGGGATGAGATCAGGTTTATTGTTGCTACCTCGCTATATTTATTGATAGCCCAACATTACAGTTGTTTAGATTCATAATGATTGAACTTGTACATAAATGGAATGTGTTTTGTCGAATGGTTTATGCATTCCAAGCATAGTATGAGTTAGAATGATGGTCGATGTCGGTGTGTTTTAAATGGAAATTCAAGGTCCTTGAAATTAAAATATTGATGCTTGGTTATTGATTGCCCACTGTGTATAATTGATGGATACCATGCATTATTTCAAAGATCAACACAGTTTCTGTGTCATTGTGGTCTCACTACAATTTAAGTGTAAATGGAATGGAAGAGAGATCGAGCATGATTTTTTGAGTTTGTTCTTGATGATTGAAGTAATACATGGACAGTAATGGAGGTTTTGATGAAACAAAATGGAACAAGTGATTATGTGTTCATTTATAAATTGTTTTAAACATTAACTGGGACATTTGGTAAGGAACAAAACTCTTACGGGTTGTTGTAGAAGGCATATTATCTTGTTTTGATGACGCTGGGTTAATGATCTAATTGTGAATAGTGAGCAAGTAATACACAAAATTGATTGAGTTATACACAATGATTGTTAAATTGAGCACTGTGATTATTTGATATAGAATGATTTTATGGATTACTTAATTAAAATTTATGAATAGTACCCGCTCTCTTTCCCTACTATTATTTCACTTTTCACTAATTACACCCCCCTCGCCTTCCCACATCTGTTTCTCACTCCCCGTTCTTAAAATTTAATTACAGTTAAGAGAATTATATATTGAAACAATTTGAAATCACAACTTCGTGATTAGAACACCATTTTATGATTCTTAGGTTTACGTTACAGTTGATTGTTTGTTGTCTTTGAGCAGTAATCACAATCCTTTTGCCCATCATTTGATCATTTTTCGCTCAATACAAACCCCTCGCATATCCCACAACCTTTGTTCACCCCTTGCTCATCGACAACAGTGAAACAATTTATATGGATTGGATTGCATGAGTTTGATATGTTGTTGAGCCAAAATCTATTTCATATTTTTAAAAGAGTTGTCATGTATGGTTGTTAAAGGAACTAGCTGCCGATTAATTATGCATACAGGAATGAGTTATTCAAATAAAAGGCTGAAAAATGAGGCCTATTATGCCCCCGACAAAGAGAAATTCGCTACTGCCCCTTCCACATCTTCAGATAATTCTGATAAATCTGTGCCTGCCCACATGCATTGGAAGGACGATTTCTCTCATATGATCAACAATATGAGGCTTAAAGATTCCACACAGCCTAAGGTAGGTTCAGAAGGACTAAAAGATAACAACATCAACAAGGGAAAGATTGCCTCACAAACTAGAAAATATGGATTTTAAGTTTTTTATTGTTGATGATAGTTGACTTCAGATTTTCGTATGGCATACTTTTGGATATGTTGGTAACATATTTTGGAAATAATTGCAAATATTATTGAGATAAAATGTCAAATTTTAATATGATGATGGGAGTCACAAGGAGGGGTATTTTGCTTAATTAACTAGTATGTTATGATTGTTAAGAGCTAAATGGGAGTCACAAGGGGTCCCACCTACTAGTTATTATTTATTTAAAACCCTTATTATGATTTATTACTCCCTCCCCCCTCCCCCCCCTTAACTAAAGGTTGGTTGAGTTTTTAGTAACTTAACTAATGAGGTGGTTCAACTACTTCAACCAATTCTAATTTTCTTAAAGGAAAAAGGAAAGGGAGGAACAAGAGGAGGATAGAAGGAGAAGCATACTAAGGTTTTCTCTTTGCGTTTATGTTGAGATAGTTCAGTTTTCATTCATTCCTTAATTTATCACAAGCCTAATTCTCTTTTATAATAATATGGTCTTATTGTAGACAACAACATTCAGGGTTGAATTACATCATTCAGACACTTGGTTTTCAGAGGTGTTAATCTATCTTTGATAGTCTGTGTAGACTTGTTTATTTGTGAATTAGTTTTCATGATTGACAAAGGATATTGTGCATAGTCGAGTGGGAAACAATATGTAGCAAGTTGATCCATCTTTTAGAGTTCAGTTTTGATTTTCTGTCAGAGGTCCTTTTGTATGTTCCATTGGGGATGTCTAAGTTTGACTTTGGTCTGAAATTTTTGTATGAGATTTTGTAAAGAAAATTACTCTTTGGTGAATTGGAATGAAATAAAGGATTTCTTTATGTCTCATATGTATTGATTATCATCTTGGTGTCTTACTTTTGTCTTTATACTTGTTTTCAGCAACTATTATATTCAGAAAATCATATTAAAATGAATTTTCCAACAAGCTTTTAATTGTAAAAAGACTAGCCTAAGCACTTGTAATGGATACTTGTGAGTTAGGATTTTATTTTTGATGGATATAAACCTAGGGTGACATTCCCATCTATTTTTCTTTAGCCTAGCAGAATCTGAAAATGATTGAGTAAGATCATTTCATATATTTTCCTCAACATCGGGCAGGGTAATGACTGGTGTGTTAAAAAAAACTTATTTAGCCACCTTATTCCAATTGAAGGCATTGTTTTTTAGTAGGGTGGTGAGATGAGAAAATTTTACCATATTTATGGATAAACTTCTTGTAGTAACATGTGAGGCCAAGAAATATGTGAAAACTTTTGAGGCTCTTGGGACGATGCTAGTCTTTCATTACCTTTATTTTCTTAGGATCAACACGCACACCTACCCCACTAACAATGTGTCCCAATTATTAAACATCTAAAGCACCAAAAACACATTTAGGATGCTTTAGGAATATATGGTGATTATAGAGGAGTTGTAAGACTTGATCCACATGTTTCAAATGCGCCACCCAAGTTTTGTTGTAGACCAAGATATCATCAAAGAAAGCCAAGACAAAATGACATAGAGGGGTCATAAAGATGCAGTCCATGAGGATCTAAAAGGAGGAAGGTGAAATGCAAACACCAAAAGGAATCGCTGAAAATTCATAATGATATTCATGAGTGGAGGAAGCAGTTTTTGGAATATCAACTTCATTCTTGCAAATTTGGTGATAATCATAGTGAAGATCTAGTTTGATGAAGAATTGTGCTCCATGTAACTCATCTAAAAGATCATTAATCAATGGAATGGGAAATTTATCTTTGAATATCAATTTGTTAAGAGCTTTAAAATTAGGATACATGCACCAAGTGCCTTCTTTTTTTTAAAAACATGATAACCAAAGAAGAGTAGGGGATGGTACTAGGATAGACAATACCTACAACTAATAGCTCCTATACAATCTTTTCAATTTCATTCTTTTTGTAAAAAAGATGATGATATGGGTGCGCATTGTGTGGTAGGATACCAAGAAGGAATGGGATGTTGTGATCATGCTCTCCATATGAAGGTGGTAATCCTTGGGGGTGTTCAATGACTAGTTGGTGTTTGTCCAATACTAATTGCAAATTTGGATGAATTAGATAAGTAGCACCCTCAGAGGATCGCATAACATGGGATTATACAATAATGCTAGAATGACACTTTTTCATAAGCTTTTCCATATGGTGGGAGTTGATGACTTGTGGAGAACCTACTTTGATACCTTTGAGCACATAGGAATTGTCATACTTATGAAAAATCTTGTGTAATTATATGAAATCCATGGTGATGGATCCTAATGTTATTAACCATTCAACACCCAAAACAATATCACAACCATCAATTTCAATGGTAAACATATGATTTTTCAATGAATACTTTCCGATTTGAAGTTTTACATTTTCACATTGGCCACCACATTTCATATATCCCCTAATAGCAACCATAACCTGAAATTTGTTATCAAGATGGATATAACAATGTGCTTCTTGGACAATGTGTTGATGAATGAAATTATGGGTGTTGTTGTTGTCTATTAGGACAATGACCTTCCTCTACTTGATATATTTGACCAACTTTAATGTTTGTGGAAAATAAGTACATGTCAAAGCATGAAGGGATATTTGGGGTTCTTCATTGGATTGGTTAGGAAGAGGAACTTCCTTACTTATCGGAGTGACTTCCTCCTAATTCCCTCCATCAACTTCATAATCAATAATGAACTCAAAACTGGCCATAAATAATTTGTGTTTTGTACATTTATTCCTTGGAGAATATTTTTCATCAAACATGTAGTAGAGACCCTTTGCTAGATGTTTCTTCATTTCAACTCATGTCAACTTGTGGACTTTGAGGGGTGGGGTAGGCTACTGAGGAGCCACCACATTTTGAGGGGACTTGGAGAAAAATTAGGGCATTTGGATTGAGTGGACTTCAACCAAGGGTAGCTCATCTCTATGTGGGCTTGGATTTTCTCTTTAATACCACTGATAAAACATTGTTTCAAAATTTCATTAGTTAAATTTTCTTTTCTAATAGCCAAATGTTCAAAAGCATCAATACAGTCTTCCACCATGCTATTTTGGAAAAAATTGGTAAGCTAGCCTAGAAAATTTGCCTCCTGGATAAAGTGAGAAAACAAGTATTTCACAAACTACTTCCATGTAGAGACCCTTGGAAATGAGTTCTTATGCCATTTCCACCACTTACAATGTTCCCTATCCAAATAGAGGACACCTATTCAAATTTTCAGCAGGCCATTTTCTATGGCACGAAGGGAAACGTAGTGTTGCATTGGTCAACCCAAATAGTTGGATTTGACCCATCAAACTTATTTAGATAAATTTTAGGAAAGTAAGGCATTAGATTGTGGGAATGATAAGGAAATCAAAAGTCATAATTGGGTCCACATTTTCCCTCAATGTTCTTACCCTTATGGGATTGTTCACCACAAACATTGTCACCCTCCTTCAACTTACCCTCCATATTTTCAATCTGATCAAAACATAGGCTGACTTGTGAAGTGAGGGAAGATATATTAGTTTCCATTTTCTGGGAGAGATACCCAACCATTTGCTTTACTTCATCCATGATTCACATGCTACAAGTGTTTGTCATGGGACAACTACGTCCATTTTATATGTTAGCTAAGAGCTATCCCAACATGATAAGTGTCTCAAGTGGAATATGTTGAGAGGGGCCACCAACAATGATACTAATGGGTCCATAAAAAAATGGGTTACTACAGAGTGACACCATGAAGACAAGCATTGTGCAAGCAGTCTTTTGAACCAAGTCTTCTACAATGGTGTAGGTAGGCCTCAAATTTTTCTGTTTTATTTTTATTTTTAACCAAGGTGGACTATTACTCCCCTCTAACTATTACTACATAGATGAAATTCCAAAATTCTTGATATTGAAAATTGTGTAAGAATTTTGTTTCTTGTGTTGTAGAGGCTAAGGTTTGCAATAAGAGGCTAGGGTTTGTAGGGTCCTCATGAAAAAGGAGTGTCAAGTGATATAACCTTCTGATATACCAAAGGGTTTCCAAAAATAGTACTAAGATAAATATTCATGACACCAACAAAATGGGATAGACCATACCCTTGGTCATACTACCCAATTCCTTAGTACGCGAGAGACATCTCCCTAAGTGTCGTTCTTGATGTTCTATAGAAATAGGATGGTTGATAGGATTATGTAAGTTTGGTTTTAGATCACCTAGGGGGATTTTGATATACTTGGAGGTAAATGGAAGACAATTTTGTATATAGGTGTTTTCTAAAGTAGTAATACTCAAAGGGGTACCAATAGATGTTACAAGGGTGTCCAACCAAGTGACTCCTTTGGTATTTTATGCATGTATTCTTCCCAACCACAAGTTACCTACTAAATGAAAAATCTCAGTGTTATTTAAAACTTATCTCTAGCCTATTATTTTTTCCTAAAATTTATGAGTGTATTGGTACATGAAAGTTCTCTAATACCACTTTTGGTTTTTTGTGTTATCTAAAGAAGTGTATTTAGAGAAAAACAGATGGAATATGGTTACGGAAGAAAATAAACATATCAAGATAGATATAAATATAGATTCAGAAAGTAAATTAACATAACCAAAATTGGAAATGAACAACAATAAGAAAATATTTATTGATATTAAGAACTAGATGCAATGTTCTCTTGCCTCTTCGAGGGGGAAACCTCCAACATGAGAAGAGATCCAAATATAATAATATTTACTTGACAACCAATTACATAACTTCTAGTACTATATATAGTTTCTAAATTGATTGAAACCTTAACCACCTAGTGGACCTACATAAATGAGGCCTTAACCACTAACTAGTGAATCTTCTTTAATGAGTCCACTCACATTTATTGATATCACATTGTACTATCTCATGGGGCCTTATTTAACAAATATGACCCTTGATACATTGATTAACAATCTATTCCACTAACTAGGGAAGTTAGGGTGGGACCCTAGCATAATAACATGCAACCCAATATAAGTTGAAGAAGTATTTAACACAAGCTAAAAAAATTCCACCTCATGAATACATGAACTATAAACATTCTTAAAAAATATACTTTCTTTTCCTAAGGAAAATATTGTAGGATACCGCATCTTCCTTAGAGTATTCGAATGGAAAGTAACTCAATCACAAGCAACAATAGCAACTAGTAACCCTTAGAAACTAAACTAGATTTTAATCAATGACCTATGGCCTCCCCATCGACAACATTCCTTGGGAAGATGGTTTAAATAATTGAGATAACCCTTGAGGATCTTTAAAAATGCGCTATTCTATGGATCATGGATTTTCTACACCCTATGGAATTCCATGATGCTACATTCATTGAAAACGATATCTTCCTCAAAATTATCATCTAGCTAAATAGGAATTCACTCATAGTGTTGTGATGAATTCCATAATCTATGTAAGGAATTTGTCATGGACAAAAAGTGTACCAATGATGATATGCTTTGTGATCTCGTTTGTCAATGAAGATAGTTTCTATCAAGTTTAGGTATTCTCTTGGTGTAATATATGCTACATTGAATTCTCTAATCAAATAGGGGAAGTGGATAATTGCGTGTATTTGTAATGGGAGAAGCATTTTGGATGAAAGAAGGATATACAAAACTTATAATGGCTTGAGATTATGCTAACTGTTGACGATAAAAATTGCAACGAGGATTTTTCCCACAAAGTATTGTTAAAGCCTATTATTATAAGCTAACGGGATATATAATACTACTAGGTGGGATCCCCTTGTAGATTGGGAGATCAGATCTGGTTCTTGTTTCATGTTTATGTTGTTGCTCGACACTGCTTACAGGGTTCTACATGATTGATGAAATCTTGGTTTTATTGGCAATGGATAATGCCTATTATGTGTTGTTTCTAATTGCTCTAAGCTCTAAATTCCATATTGTGTGAATGGATCACATCCACTGTTATCACATTGTTATTAGCGCCATGATCTGTTATATGTTGCACCTACAAAAAACACATGTTAGTCATAACAAAAGATAAAAGAAATATGGAACAACTCCAATGGAAAAAGGCTATCCTATAATATGTTATGCTATGATACATTATATGCAAATGAATTTAAAAGGATTGTTGTTAGTCCTAGCTAACAAAGTTAGTGGCTATACGATTTATTGAGTTTTATGAAAAAATGGTTGATATGCGTTATGTTATAGTTGGAAATGGTTAAATGTGAAATGGGTGGTGCATTTGACAAGTGATGGATGTTAAGTTCGATGCATAGATTAATTAAGCGGATTAATGGAAGGTTGGTTGCCGTGTACTAAAGAATTGAATGAGTGGAGGATGGAGGTGACGTGCATTTACTGCACGTCACTCCATACCCCTTGCATTGACCATCACCCTAGCTTGGCTATTTTTCAATTGTGCTCACTGTGGTTAAGCTCTGATTTTCGGCCAAGGGAAAAACCGCTCAACCAAGCTCGTGTTTTTAAGGCTTTTGGTTACATGTATGTCTTTTTCTCCATCCATGAACCCGTTATGGTTATGAAATAGATATTGTCTCGATGATGTATGGGTTTGTGCTTTTCTTAAGTATGGCAACTGTGTGAACTTGTGATATTTCTCTGGAATGGATGGTTTGTGTGGTTTTCATTACAATGATGGTTGAAGTCACAGTTTCATTTATCATTTTGAGTGCTAGAAGCCATGAAGGCTCTCTGTCATCCTTATTGGTTTGGGTTGAAGGGTTTCATTCAGTCCAGATTGGTTGGCTGTCTCCACACTTTTCTTGTCACCATACCTAGTCATTTTGTTGATTATGGGGTTGTTGGGTTTGAACCACCTTGTGTCACTACGTATCGTTTCACTTGGGTATGGGTTCATTCATGCTACTAATATTTGCGTAGTGGGTTATGATGGATATTATACCAAGGGGCTTTCTTAAGGTTGATTGTTATTTCTTGGCTCTATTGTATCTCAGCATTCTTTGGGTTGATTGGGAAAACCACGGGGGTTATACCCTGCGTGTTCTTGGTGTTACTAAGGACCAAAATGAAGCCTCTGCTCCTCTGTTCATAGTCTCTCCTATCTCGTCAACTGCCACCCTGTCTATGAAGTTATTAGTGGTATGGCCTGCATATCCACCGTATGGTCTTGGAGCTTCTCACCCGTTGTTGGGGGTCGACTCTAGTCTCCTTATGTTGGTCCATAGAGAAAACCCTTGATTACTTAAAGCTCGATTTTAATAAATGGATCCCATTATATCCTTTAGGGTATATTGTTGATTGTTATGAGTTGGTGGGGTATCGTTGACGGTGGTTGATTGTTGGCTCGTCTTTGTTGATTATGTTGACAATGGTTTTGGTTATTGGTATTTAGTCACTGCATTGGTTATTATAACAGTCGAATCGATAGCTCAGCATGGTAAATTGGTTGATCTGAGAAATGGGATTGAATACACATTCATTGTCTCTTATATTGTAATTATTGAATTGTTAACCCAACATTAGTTTATAATTGATTTAGTCGCAATGATGCTTCGTGCTAGATGCATTGGTATGTGTGGGATTCCTACAACATGTTTAAGTTGAAGTGATGGTTGTTCTTACTATGTGCTTTAATTCCCAATCAGGAGTATTGCAATTTAAAAATCATGATAGTCGTAGATTGGCTGTCCACTACATATGTTATGGATATCGTTTGGTCACACCATCAGAGATGCGCATGGGTTTTTAAATAGTATGGTTTTGTTGCAATTTAATCGATTTATTAAATGGGATTGGGCATATTGTTGTTGCCTCCTTTTATTGGATTGATAGCTCGACATCGTATGATGTTTGGTTTCGGCATAATTAGACATGTACAGTCACATAAATGCTCTTATGTTTTGTTGAATGGTCTGTGTATCCCACAACATCATATGAGTTGAAATCGAGCATGTTTTTTTGTCTGTGTTTGAGTGAGGAAATAATTCATGGACAGTGGTTGATGTTTTGATGTTGAACGGAGTGAAAGTAAGTGATTGTGTGTTCATTTGGAAAATTCTTAAAATAGTAAATGGGACAAATGAGAAGAAACATAACTCTTCTATAGGTTGTTGTGGAAGGCATATTGTCTTGTTTTGATGACACTCTGTTAAATATTTAATTGTGAACAATGAGCAAGTTAATACACATAATCGATTGAATTATACACAGTAGTTGTTTAATTGATCATAGTGACTATTGGATTGGTATTGGATCTTTTGTGTTTGATATAAAATGGTTTTATGGATTACTTAATTAATTTTATGAACATTATCTTCTCTCTTTCCCTACTATTATTTCACTTTTCGCTAATTAAAATCCCCTTGCCTTTCCATATCCATTTTTCACTCCTTGTTCCTAAAATTTAATTACAGTTAAGAGAATTATGTATTGTAGCAGTTTGAAATCACATTTTCTTCGATGGATTATAGTGACATGTTCCTTGGTTTACATTACAGTTGATTGTGTGTTGTTTGTGAGAAGTAACCATGATTATTTTCCCCCTCATTTTAACATTTTTCTCTCAATATAAACCCCTCATATCCCATAACCTTTTGTTCACCCCTTTTTCATTGACAACAATTAAACAATTTGTATAGATTGGATTGCATGAGTTCGATATGTTGCTGAGCCAAAATTTATTCCATATTTTAAAAAGAGTTGTCATGTATGGTTGTTAAAGGAACTACTCTCTAATCAATCATGCATACAGGAATGAGATTTTTCAGCCGAGGTAGTCATGGCAGAGGTAACCGAGGAAGAGGTAATTGGAATAGGGGCCCGAGAAGGCCAATATTCTCCATTCACTTTGATGCTGACTCTCAAGAGTTAGGTCAGCTTTTTTAGGTTGGGTTTTTCAATTGGATTGGGAAAGGAATGGTCCAACCTAGGCCTGAAAGGAGTCCCTTCCAATCTCTACAAGCCCCTGGGATTCCCATGCCCCTTCACATCTTATTGCAACCCAAGGTTCCCGAAAACAACAGATGGCAAGAGATTGTCCACCCAATAGTCTCCCAACATCATGGCTGGCCCAATTTGTCTTTACCTGGTCCCAAACCTATCAATCAAATTGTCCAAGCTTCCCCTGTCCACTCACCAGTCCAGATCTCACATGCTAGAAAAAGGTTGAAAACCGAGGCCCGCCATGCCCCTGACAAAGGAAAATCCATTGTTTCCCCTTCCTCACCCTCCAATGGCTCTAATAAATCTGTGTCCTCCTGGATGCATTTGAGGGATGATTGTTCTCATGCGATCAACGAGATTAGGCCTAAAGGCTCAACACATCCAAAGGAAGATTCAGAGAGATCAAGGGGTGACAACAACAACAAGGGAAAGATTGCATCTCAGAGTAGAAAATATGGTTTTTGAGTTTTTATTTTATTTATTTTTGATGACAGTTGACTTCAAAAGTTTTGGACAACATGTTTTTTTTTTTATCAATGAGATAAATTGTCAAACATGAATGTAATGATGGGATTCACAAGGAGGGATGTTTTGTTTAATTGACTAAGTTATGTTATGATTGTTAAGAGCTAAAAGAGAGTCACAAGGGGTCCCACCTACTAGTTATTATTTATTTAAAACCCTTATTATGATTTATTACTTTTCCCCCTAACTAAAAAGTTGGTTGAGTTTTAGTTAACTTAACTAATGAAGTAGTTCAACTACTTCAACCAATTCTAATTTTCTTAAAATAAAAAGGAAAGGGAGGAACAAAGAAAGAAGATAGAAGGAGAAGCATACTAAGGTTTTTTCTTTGAGTTTGTGTTGAGATAGTTCAATTTTCATTCATTCCTTAATTTATCACAAGCCTAATTCTTTTTTATGATAATAGGGTCTTATTGTAGACAACAAGATTCAGGGTTGAATTACATCATTCAGACACTTTTTTTTTCAGAGGTGTTGATCTATCTTTGATAGTCTGTGTAGACTTGTCTATTTGTGAATTAGTTTTCATGACTGACAAAGGATATTGTGTAGAGTCGAGTGGGAAACAATCTGTGGCAAGCTGATCCAGCTTTTAGAGTTCAGTTTTTTATTTTCTGTCAGAGGTCCTTTTGTATGTTTCATCGGGGACGTCTAAGTTTGACTTTGGTCCAAAAATTCTTCACTAAATTTTGTAAAAAGGATGACTCTTTGATGAATTGGAATGAAATCAAGGATTTCTTTATGTCTCATCTGTCTTGATTATCAACTTGGTGTCTTTACTTCTGTCTTTACATTTATTTCAGCAACTGTTATATTCAGAAAATCATATAAATAATGAATTTTCCAGCAATCTTTTATTTATAAAAAGACTATCCTAAGAACTTGTAACAAATACTTGTAAGTTAGGATATTAATTTTGATGGCTATAAACATAGGGTGATATTCCCTTATATTTTTCTTTAGCCAAGTAGAATCTGAAAATGCTTGAGTATTATCATTCCATATCTTTTCCTCAACATTTATTTGGCGACCATACTAGGGAGATCTTCAATATCTCTCTCGTTAATTTTTATGCTTGATTGCATCAAATACATCTTCTGATATTGATTCTTTGACTGTTTATTTCTTAATGACTGTGCCTATTGCAAGGCAGCCCAATATTGAGCCCGATCTTCAAGATCAGACCAACATTGCTTTGAATTTATTTAACACCATTTTAGACATTGCAAATACTCATGTTGAGCTTAATCATTCATGGGAGGCAATTGAACCAGATATTAGTTCCCAAGAACATTGGGAAGCTAGACATAGACAACCTAGAAATCAGCAGTAACCTTCTTGTTCCTTCAGTTTTGGCCTTTCTTTCATGTCCTTAGACTCTAGGGTTTCTAGAAGAAGAAGAGGCTTATCACCCGAAATTAATCCTATTGCTAAAATAGGAAGAAGGAACGTTGTGTTATCTACCCAACAAAGTGCTCTAAAGAGAACATTATTTGATTCTTCAATTTTGTCTTTTTATCCTTCACATATTATCCACAATATGGCATCTAGTGGTGGATTTGGTGGCACTCGAAGTGCTTCCTCCTCTTAGTCTTCATATTTTTCAATGATTGGTAGATTATATATCCACCATATCCCTATCCAGTCTATCACAAATCCCACCAAAGTCATTAAAAAATATGGACTTTTCCAGTTTGAAGAAGACTCCACAACCACACTGTGGCATGTGTCCTCTCCTCTTAACCTAGCACTTGCTACTCGTCCACTTCTTAAATTCAAAGAGAATCTCCCTAGGTTTTTGGGAAATAACAATGTCACTACAAATGAACACCTGGTAGCATTTGCTAATGCTTGTCACAACATAGGGGCCAATGACAACGATACTTGCATGCGCTTATTCGTCAATTCCTTGGAAGGAAAGGTTGCGACCAATTTCTTTGACCTTCCTCCTAAGATTATATCTTCTTCGGAGGATCTAATCTATTGGTTCAAATCCACTTATGGGCAATCTAAAAGCCCAGTCGAGAAGTTGAGAGAATACAATAACATCGCCTATAAATATCGTGAAACCATCAAGTCCTTCAACTTGTGTTTCAGTAAGTTATACAATCAAATCCCTTAACTCATTCGACCTTGGAACCAAGCCACTTTCATGCATTACTATAATGCATTACCTCCCCCCTATCGTCATAGGCTCGAGGAAAAATCCATTGATAATCTCAGTTTCGCTCTGCATACTTGTTTAGAATATGAAGAATAACTTGAAAGAACGAGTCTTCCTCAGGGAGAATCGGTTAAACAGAGAGATATGTCTGCCCTCTTACAACTAGTACAATATATGAACAATCATATGATAGCATATGAGCGAAAGTGGATTGTCTGCCCTCTCACCCCTGGATATTCATCCTCTTCTACACCTCCCTTTAGAAACCCAATTGAAAATAATTTTCAGCCTAAAGCTATCTTGCCTCGAAGTTGGTGTAACTTTTGTGAGGAACACCATGAGGAAGCAACATGTGAGCTAAGGAAGAGTGCCAGAGATAAGATATTTGGTAAAATACCAGAAACAACCATCATTGTCCTAGATTTTGCAAATCCATAAGATGTCATGATCATCAATACTAGGAATAAGTCATATGCTCCCAAATGCAAGTTTGATCCTCCCCGAAATTCTTCCAGCCTGAGCTCATCCTCACCCACTGCTATTGTTCAGGTTACTGAGAGTCAAGGAATTACTTCCCCTCTCCCCTCTTCCATATACAATATCCTAAATCAGTTGGCCAACATCAAAGCAGATGCAACCCTTCTGGACATGGTTGTCGTCCCTAAACAACAGAGGCATATGAAACAATTCATGGAAGGAAAATCTTTTGTTGTAGCCAACCTCTCTGAAGAGGATTAGTCTATAAATAAAGCACGTGTACATAATTTTAGATACCCTGTAAAAAATCCTCTTTTTTATATTTCTGTAAATATTATGGATAAGATTTCCCATTGATGGCAGTTCGGGACCAAGTGTGATGTCGAAGATTATTATGGAATAGCTAGGCTTGTCTTGTATAATGAAAACACTAGAAGAATGCTATCCTATAATAGTCTACAACAAACAACCATAGGTGAGATTAAATATGTAACCTTAGTTTTGTGCGCACACCCTGAAATAAGGACACCCCTTAGTATTCAGGTAATTTTTATGCAAGTAAGCAATTACTCAATCATCTTGGGAAGAGATTGGCAAGCTTTAACAGGTGGATACCTTTCACTCGACGGAACACATTTATCTGTTCCCCCGTAATGGAAAAAACATTATAGTCCTTAGAGAGGGAAGGATTTCACCTTACATAGAGAGTGTCCCACAACCTAATGTAAACTATATAGAAGAGGACCTAGGAATGTATTCCATCATTGCTGAGGAAGATAACATTCCCTTGGAACAAATTGATTTATATGATGGTATGTGGCACATTCACTTTGATGGTTCATGTTCTAATGAAGGTAACAGAGCTGGCATTATCTTGATTTCTCCTATAGGAAAAATCCATAATTTTTCTTATAGGTTGGAGTTTTCTTGCACAAACAATGTCACTGAATTCGAAGCTTTAATAGTAGGCATTGAAAACGCCTATAATATTGGTTGTGGACACCTTTCAGTTTTTGGGGATTCTGAGCTTGTGGTGAACCTTTTTCATAAGATATAATATCCTAGCAACAAGTTGATGAAGTGATATACCTGTTAGGACCACATATTGTACCCTTTTTGCCCATACTTTTTGCCATTATTATACCCTTCATCACCTGTATCTAGACTCATATTATCACTTCATCCGATCACTCCAAGGTATACAACGTCCTTTCTCATCACTATATGTTTAA
>ML780312.1:622431-643397 GCA_009831015.1 Picea engelmannii | reverse complement strand
CCAAAAGCATATATAGTGCGCAGCTATCTTTGAAACAAAAGACTTTCCTGGGTTGATAATTTATGTTTCACTTGGTTGTTTGAAATTAATTAAGCAATTATAGTGACCAACAATACCCAAACTGTTTGGGCACTTATATCGAACCTATTATTGTTCAACATCACTCATGTCAAGAGGGAGTTAAACTCAATGGTTGATCGGTTAGCTGTTTTTCCAGCCTCTCCTAGTCAGTAACTTCTTCCACACAGACTTCATTGTACCTTTCAATATCTATAGAAGATAACAATATTCCTAAGGGCCTCTTAATCCTAAATGAATTATATCCATAGAAGATAACAATATTCCTAAGGGCCTGACTCCTCTAGAGAGTTTGTTTTCATCAAGTGATGTAGGAAATAAAGAGAAACAGAAAGAAGAGGAGTCAAGAAGGAAGGAGGGTGAAATCATCTCCTTGAACCTTGGGGACCCTGAGTCTCCAAAGAATGTTAAAATAGGTTCCCGATGTTCTAGTGAAGAAGAAATGAAATTTGCCAAGCTACTTGGTGGATTTCAGGATGTTTTTGCTTGGCCTTATGAGGATCTTCGTGGTTTTGATCCTAGTCTTATACAACATTCTATCCCCATCAAGGAAGGCATGAAACCAGTAAGGCAAAAACAAAGACCTATTAACTCTACATTCAATAAAACTATTCAAAGGGAGTTGGAAAGTTTCTTGAAGGCTTGGATCATTTTTCCAGTCAAGTACCCTAAATGAGTTTCCAAATCAGTACATGTTTCGAAGGCCACTAATCATATTAGAAAGTGCATTAATTTTCGCACATTCAATCAAGTGATCCAAAAATGAAGGTATTACTGATAAATTGCAAGTTAGTTTAATGTACTTTATGCATCGGATCGATAATAATGCAAAATACATAAACTTGTTATCTTGTTTATGGAATATCAAATGTGACTTTTACTTCATGCTAATTAATCATTTAAAAATATAAGACATTAATAATCATGTTGCAAATGAAGACAAGAGAACAACATAACAGAAATAAAAATAGAGACAAGAACTTGTTAACGAAGTTCACCAATCGTTGCCTACGTCTCTGGGCCCGCTTCCAAGTGGAGGACCTCTTTATTGCTCTTTAAAATTCTCAAAAGTTCTCTTACATGGGCTCTTTGTTATTACATAACATGCTTCATATCTGTTGTACAAGACCTCCTTGCTCATATTCATACATGCTTCATCAAATTCCTCTCAAAAACATGGCAAAAATGCCTCTCAAAACATGCGAAAAGGCTAAAAATTACAAGTTGCTCCTTCAAATCCCTGCATCAAAAAGTTTCCCTCAAGCTTCAAAAGTCCTATTTTTTATAGTTTTCATGCCCATATGAGGAAGTCCAACTTCCCCTGAAGATTTGGCCTCTTTCTGGGATCAAATCCCCCTCCAAATGGCCAAAATATCCTTAAAAAAATCAATTTTGGTCATTATATCAAGCAAAAATCAATTAAAATTGCCAAAACTATAGTTTTAAACCCACTTTTACATAAATTTGGGCTTAAGCCCCAAAAATGTGGCGCGTGCCCCTCAAATAGTGGTCATATGCACTAAAAATGGCCAAGCAATGGCCCCTAACATTCACTAGCCCCGGGTTATATGGTGCATTCCATGGGACCTCGGCCTAACAAGGAAACACGCGCAATTATGGGGATAAGGCCCCGGTTATGTGGCATATCTCGAAATATGAGGGCGTATATGTAGAGGCGCCTGGTGGTTATGGGTCGCACCCCTTTTCTGTTGATTTAAGGTCACATTACCGCACGCAACCATGGGTTGGGGCTTAGCCCCAGCCCCCTCCGTGCCAACCTTAATACATCTGCAACATATATAATATATCATTGACTTATATTATTAAGTCTTATGTATGGAACGTTGGTGTTGGACCATTCCTCTAGTCGTTGTCTTGGTGGGTTGGTTGTGGGTTCAAAACCCATGGAACCCAAAACATTTTTAACTTGCCACACATTTGATGACTGGGTTCCACGTGGTTGCCCATGCCTGGGCCATGTGGCATCGCCACATTTGCCCAAATATTTGCCATGTGTCCAATTCTAATTGGATCTGTCATATGCCCAATCAACCGTTGTAGTGCTGACACATGTCTCTGGCACATCAGCATCATTAAATAGCTTTGGTGATGTCAGGTTGACGTCAGCATTGACATTTTTTCAGTTGACACTTTGACTTTTTTAGCGGTTTGAGAATCTTATCAGAGTGTGATAACTGTCACATACGGAGCCCGTTTGAGAAAGTAAATATATGGTCAGAATTAGAGAGACAAGCCGATCGCAATGGTATTGGTTTCATTCAATTCCGAGAACTTTCATTTTTTAGCATTTTATGGGCCTGGGGAGCCTCCTTGATCATTCCTCCCCACTTTGGAAGATTTTGGATCACCAAAAGTCTTCTTTTACTTAGGTAATAAGTGAGGGTATTGCATCCCCACTTCTCCTGTATCATCCATCCTCTCTGCTGGGACAATGATCACCTAACTAATCACAACAAACATAAAAACTGAGATAGCATTGTTTATCAAAGTAATCATTTCATTTACGCACAATCATGTACATTCTTTGTCGCATTTTTCAGCCATACCCCACTGAATAGCATTAAACTAAACAAAAATACTGAGTATGCAAATGAAAATGACAAAACATGCTTCCCCTTCTACACAGGAACAATAATCAAATTATGCAGTTGAACCTCATGTTGTACCTCCGGTGACACTTCATGAATGTTAGAAACATATGGAATCATCTCATGTTTAGCATCACTAACTTCCTATTTTGTTACAAAAATAAGTGTTAAACTTTTCCTTGAATTTAGCATTCTTTTCAACTGCCCTGTAGCTGCAAAAGATCTGTCAATTTTCATGCGATGAGCAAGAACAATGTACTCTTTCCCATATTTCTTGAAACAATATTTATTTTCCTCCCTATAGAATATATATTTTCTATCATAAAGGTATGGTCTTCCCAGAACAATTCCACATATGTCCAGTGGAACTATATCAAGCTCTACTTCATCAACATAATTAGAAGTAATTGCAAACTTGATTTTACATTGCTTGGTTACTTGCAAATTATTATCACCACATATCCATCCCAATGGATATGGTCTAGGATGTGGCTTATTTTCAAGTTCCAAGTTATTTGCAACCTCTTCACTGATTAGATTGTCTTGTGATCCATTGTCTACAAGAGTATAAACTTTAACATTATTTGTTATGACCCTTATGTGGAAAATTTCACTCCTTGTACACTCATCATTTACAACAAATGATTTAGAAGAGCTAGTACTTGCAATAGAATGTATACCTCAGATTCCCATAGATACAACCTTTGTCTCATCACCGGAATTTGATCCAAGATCCACTTGAACTGTCGCAGTTGTGGTATTCTTCCTTCCTTGGTTGGCATACTTCTTTGTCTTCATCTTAGGATGTAAGATCCAACAATGATCTTCATCATGGCCTACCTTCTTGCAATGCTTGTAAGTATGCTTCTCCTTTCTTGTTGTGGTTGTCTTTTTCTCTTTCTCTTTCCCTTTCCCCGAATCCTTTCTTTGCCAAGTATTTGTAGAAATATTATCACCAACATTCCCTTTACTTGATTCAATGTGAATGGCTTGTACACATACTTCATCAAAGTTAGAAGGATTTAGCATAAGAATAGTGTGCTTGAGATAAGAATGTAAACCACCAATATATTTTAGGAGTGTCTCTTGTGTATATAAAGGAATACCCAAATTTAATGCTTTCTTACAAAATGTTTGGGTATATTCTTGTACACTTTTACATTTAGCTTGATTTAAACTTTACCAATTCATCATTTCCTGTTGCATGTATGCTAATGGATAAAATTGTTTCTTCAAAGCAGTGATAAAATCATTCCAGGAAGAGATTGTTTTACCATTTTTATTGAGATCATCCTTAGTTTTTCTTTCCCACCATATGAGAGTTGTGCCTCCCAATTTGAGACTTGCAAGTTGGATCTTTGTTTCATCATCAACAATCCTTTGTATCCTGCAATAGACTTCTAATTGTCTAACCCAATTATCTAGCTTTTCTGCATCTAATTCACCATCATAAGTGGGTAATTGAAACTTTACATCTAACTTTAATAAAGGCATATCAGAATAATGATGAGTTTTTTTAGGTTGCTTATCCTTGGAGGTTTGTACACTTGCTTCACTTGTATATGACGAGGATGAAGGAGAAGAAGGTTTTGAATGTCCACCACCTCCAACTCCTCCTTCTGCTCTTACTGAAGATTCACCTTCTTCAACTTTTGGATTTCTTTGTTGTCGTCTTTCATGATAAAGTTCCTCTATGATGGATTTCATTAATTGAAATAACTCAAAGAAAACATCCTCATATGCAAAAGGACCTAGTTTTCTCGGTGAAGACATCTCTTGTTTATGCGGTCTCCTTTGAATCTTTGTAATAAGAGCCTCAAGTTGGCCTTCTCCCCGCTTGAGTTTTGCTCTGGTGAGCATCCAATGCTTGCAATTCCTGTCAAACCTTCAAAACCAAATCGTCTGATACCATAAAATTGGTCAAAAAATGAAGGTATTACTAATAAACTTCAAGTTATTTTAATGTACTTTATGCATCGGATCGATAAGAATGCAAAATACATAAACTTATTATCTTGTTTGTGGAATATCAAATGTGACTTTTACTTGATGCTCATTAATGATTTAAAAATATTAGCCATTAATAATCATGTTGCAAATGAAGAGAACAAAACAAAAAAACAGAAAGATAAATAGAGACAAGAACTTGTTAACGAAGTTCACTAATCGTTGGCTACGTCTTTGGGCCCGCTTCCAAGTGGAGGACCTCTTTATTGATCTTTAAAATGATCAAAAGCTCTCTTACATAGGCTCTTTGTTGTTACATAACATGCTTCAAATCTGTTGTGCAAGACCTCCTTGCTCGGATTCATACATGCTTCATCAAATTCCTCTCAAAAACATGGCAAAAATGCCTCTCAAAACATGAGAAAAGGCCAAAAATTACAAGTTGCTCCTTCAAATCCTTGCATCAAAAAATCTCCCTCAAGCTCCAAAAAGCCTGGTTTTTATAGTTTTCAGGCCTAGATGAGGAAGTCCAACTTCCCTTGAAGATCTAGCCTCTTTCTGGGATCAAATCCCCCTCCAAATGGCCAAAATATCCTAAAAAAATCAATTATGGTCATTATATCAGGCAAACATCAATTAGAATTGCCAAAACTATAGTTTTAAACCCACTTTTACATAAATTTGGGCTTAAGCCCCCAAAATGTGGCGCGTTCCCCTCAAATAGTGGTCATATGCACTAAAAATGGCCAAGCGTTCGCCCCTAACATTTGTTAGCCACGGGTTATATGGCGCATTCCATGGGATCTCGGCCTAATAAGGAAACACACACAATTATGGGGATAAGCCCTCGGTTATGTGGCATATCTCAAAATCCGAGGGCAGATATGTAGAGGCGCCTGGTGGTTATGGGTCGTGCCCCTTTTCTTCTGATCTGTGGTCACATTATCTCACGAAACCATGGGTTGGGGCTTGCCCCCAACCCCCTCCACGCCAACCTTAATACATATGCAGCATATATAATATATCGTTGACTTATATTACTAAGTCTTATGTATGGCGTGTTGGTGTTGAACCATTTCTCTTATCATTGGTTTGGTAGGCTGGTCGTGGGTTCAAAACCCATAGAACCCAAAACATTTTTAACTTGCCACACCTTTGATGATTGGGTGCCATGTGGTTGCCCATGCCTAGGCCACGTGGCACCACCACATTTGTCTAAATATTCGCCTCTTGTCCAATTCTGATTGGATATGTCCTCTGCCCAGTCAAGTGATGCAGTGATGTCACGTGTCTCTGCCACATCAACATCATTAAATAACTTTGGTGATGTCATGCTGATGTCAGCATTGACTTTTTTCCAGTTGACCCTTTGAATTTTTTCGTTGTTTGAGAATCTGATCAGAGTGTGATAACTCTCACATATAGATCTCGTTTGAGAAAGTAAATATATGGCCGGAATCAGTGCGAAGAGACAGTCACAATGGAATTGGTTTCATTCAATTATGAGAAAGTTCATTTTTGGGCATTTTCTAGGCCCGTGGAGCCTCCTGTATCTTCAAGCTATTATGAAAAATCCCTTCCCTCCCCTTAACATGTAAATGATTCTGCAGCAGTTTGTAAGGTCACAGACGAGGGCCTTACTTGACAGTGTTTTTGGTTACAATCAAATCAAGGGAAAAAGGGCAGATGCTCACAAAACCACTCTTATCACTAATTGGGGTACCATGACTTATAAACTCATGCTTTCTGGCTTACCTGATGCAAGTAACGCTTTTAAAAGACCTATACAAACAACTCTTGATGAATTGATCAGTATCCATATCTATCTTGATGACCTAATTGTATACATTAAAGAATTGATAATTACCTCAGAGTTCCAAGTGTCATTTTTGGGTCCTTTCAAAAGTGCTTTCGCCCGAAATACTAACTCTTACATTCTAAAGGATTTATAGGAGCAATATTTTTCCTGCAGCACTAACGGTTCTCACTTAAAAAATTACATGGAACCAACGTGAAAAGTTCTAACATTGTTTGGATCTTCTTTATACTAGTAGTCTAGCCCTACTTTCAGTTTTTCTCTATTTTCCTCTCTGCTTACAGTAGTTTGATTTTTCTTTTTGTTTTTATCAATTTCCTTTTGCCTTTTACATTTTTGTCATTTATCTCTGTTGTTTTAAATTTTGTAATCTTAATTATGTCATGATTTTTAATGCTTTTTCGCCTTTTAGTTGATTCTGGTCAAGGAATAATATGTTGGATAAGTTTTGCCACAGTGACACTCCTACAGGATATTGTTAGTCAATAGAAATCAAGCTTACACAACTGTTACGATGTCCCCATGAAAGAACTTGAATTTTCTATCTACCTTCACTGTTTTCTTTTAAATAAATTGGTTATCTCACGCTTCTGCTTTCCATTTCTTCATCCATTTGAAAATTTCAAAGAGCAAGTCCATAATTTTTCTCCCTCTAGTAAAGAGCAGATTCTGGTTGAACGATTATGCACACAGTGGTAAACCCCCTCATACTATCATTTTTCATGAATTATCCCCCAATTCTCGGTCATTTTTCCATTAAATCCGCTCACTTCCCGCTATTGCATAATCTTCTTGGTTATATCTTCTTGATCTGTTGTTCTTAGTCTATGAAACCATGAGTTCTAAGTTCTAAATCTGTTAAAAACAAATTTCCATGTGGAGTCGCCAGTTTGTTGATGATACAAATTGCAACAAGGATTTTTCCTGCAAAGTATTTCTAAAGCCTATTATTATAAGCTAACGAGATATATAATACTAGTAGGTGGGATGCCCTTGTAGATTGGGAGATCAGATATAGTTCTTGTTTCATGTTTATGCTATTGTTCAACACTGCTTACAAGGTTCTACATGATTGATGAAATCTTGGTTTTATTGGCAATGGATAATGTCTATTATGTGTTGTTTCTAATTGCTCTAAGCTCTAAATTCCATATTGCGTGAATCGCTCATATCCATTGTTATCACATTGTTATTAGCGCCATGATCTGTTACATGTTTCACCTGCACAAAACACATGTTAGTCATGACAAAATATAAAAGAAATATGGAACAAATCCAATGGAAAAAAGACTATCCTATACTATGCTATGTTATGATACATTATATGCAAATGAATTTAAAAGGATTGGTGTTAGTCCTAGCTAACAAAGTTAGTGGCTATACGATTTATTGAGTTTTATGAAGACATGGTTGATATGTGTTATGGTATAGTTGCAAATGGTTAAATGTGATATGGGTAGCACATTTGACAAGTGATGGATGTTAAGTTCGATGCATAGATTAATTAAGCGGATTAATGGAAGGTTGGTTGGCGTGTACTAAGGAATTGAATGAGTGGAGGATGGAGGCGAGGTGGATTTATTGCACATCACTCCATACCCCTTGCATTGGTCATCACCCTAGCTTGGCTATGGTTCAATTGTGCTCGCTGTGGTTAAGCTCTGATTTTCAGGCAAGGGAAGAACCACTAGACCAAGATCGTGTTTTTAATGATTTTGGTTACAGGTATGTATTTTTCGCCATCCATGAACCCTCTCTGGTTATGAAATAGATATTGGCTCGGTGATGTATGGGTCTATGATTTTCTTAATACTACCAACTGTGTGAACTTGTGATATTTCTTTGGAATGGATGGTTTGTGTGGTTTTCACTACAATGATGGTTGAAGTCACAGTTTCATTTATCATTCTGAGTGCTAGAAGCCATGAAGGATCTTTTTCATCCTTATTGGTTTGGGTTGAAGGGTTTCATTCAGTCCAGATTGACTGGCTATCTCCAGGCTTTTCTTGTCACCATACCCAGTCATTTTGTTGATTATGGGGTTGTTGGGTTTGAACCACCTTGTGTCACTACGTATCGTTTCACCTGGGTATGGGTTCGTTCATGCTATTGATGTTTGCGTAGTGGGTTATGATGGATATTGTACCAAGGGGCTTTCTTAAGGTTGATTTCTATTTCTTGGCTCTGTTTTATCTCATCATTCTTCGGGTTGATTGGGAAAACCACGGGGGTTATACCCTGTGTGTTCTCGGTGTTACTAAGGACCAAAATGAAGCCTCTTCTCCTCCGTTCATAGTCTCCTATCTCATGAACTTCCACCCTATCAATGAAGTTATTGGCGGTATGGCTTGTGTGTCCACCGTATGGTATTGGAGGTTCTCACCTGCTGTTGGGGGTCAACTCCAGTCTACCTGTGTTGGTCCACAGAGTGAACCCTTGATTACTTAAAGCCTGGTTTTAATAAATGGAGCCTGTTATATCCTGTTGGGTATATTGTTGATTGTTATGAGTTGGTGGGGTATCGTCGATAGTGGTCAATTGTTGGCTTGTCTCTGTTGATTATGTTGACAGTGGTTTTGGTTATTGGTATTTAGTCACTGCATTGGTTATTATAACAGTCGAATCAATATCTCAACATCGTAAATTGGTTGATCTGAGAAATGGGATTGAATACACAATCATTGTCTCTTATATTGTAATTATTGAATTGTTAACCCAACATTAGTTTATAATTGATTAAGTCACAGTGATGCTTTGTGCGTGATGCGTTGGTATGTGTGGGCTTCCTACAACATGTTTAAGTTGAAGTGATGGTTGTTGTTACTGTGTGTCTTAATTCCAAATCGAGAGTATTACAATTTAAAAATCATGATAGTCCCAGCTTGGTTGTCCACTACATATGTTATGGATATCATTTGGTCCACCATCAGAGATGCACATGGGTTTTTAAACAGTATGGTTTTGTTGCAATTTGATCAATTTAAGAAATGGGATTGGGCATACTGTTGTTGCCTCCTTGTATTAGATTGATAGCTCGTCATAGTTTGATGTTTGGTTTCGGGGTAATTAGACATGTACAGTCACAAAAATTCTCTTGTGTTTTGTTGAATGGTCTGTGTATCCCACAACATCGTATGAGTTGAAATAATTATTGTTGTTAATATGTGGTTAAATGGCAAGTAAGAATTATTCCAAATTGAAATATTGATGATTGTGTTTGACTTTCCACTGTGTATGTTTGATGAATATCATGCATCGTAGTAGAGATAGGCACGAGTTCTGTGACAATATGGTCTCCTTACAATTTAATTGTTAAATGAAATTGAGGGATAAAATCGGGCATGGTTTTGTGTCTGTGTTTGAGTGAGGAAATAATTCATGGACAGTGGTTGATCTTTTGATGTTGAACGGAGTGGAAGTAAGTGACTGTGTGTTCATTTGGAAAATGCTTAAAATATTAAATGGGACAAATGAGAAGAAACATAACTCTTCTATAGGTTGTTGTGGAAGGCATATTGTCTTGTTTTGATGACATTGTGTTAAAGATTTAATTGCGAACAGTGAGCAAGTTAATACACATAATCGATTGAATTATACACAGTAGTTGTTTAATTGATCACAATGACTATTTGGTTGGTATTGGATCTTTTGCGTTTGATATAAAATGGTTTTATGGATTACTTAATTAATTTTATGAACAGTGTCTGCTCTCTTTACCTACCATTATTTCACTTTTTTCTAATTACAATCCCATCGCCTTCCCATATCCATTTTTCACTCCATGTTCATAAAATTTAATTACAGTTAAGAGAATTATGTATTGTAGCAGTTTGAAATCACAGTTTCTTCGATGAATTACAGTGACATGTTCCTTGGTTTACATTATAGTTGATTGTGTGTTGTCTGTGAGCAGCAACAATGATTATTTCCCCCCTCATTTTAACATTTTTTGCTCAATATAAACCCCTCGCATATCCTAGAACCTTTTGTTCACCCCCTACTCATTGATAGAAATTAAACAATTTGTATGGATTGGATTGCATGAGTCTAATATGTTGTTGCGCCAAAATTTATTTCATATTTTAAAAAGAGTTGTCATGTATGGTTGTTAAAGAAACTACTTGCTAATCAATCATGCATATAGGAACAATATTTTTCAGCTGAGGTAGCCATGGCAGAGGTAACTGAGGAAGAGGTAATTGGAACAGGGGCCCGAGAAGGCCAAGATTCTCCATTCACTTTGATGCTGACTCTCAAGAGTTAGGTCATATTTTTCAGGCTTGTTTTTTCAATTGGATTGGGTAAGGAATGGTCCAACCTAGGCCTGAAAGGCCTCCCTTCAAAGCTCCACAAGCCCTTAGGATTTGCATGCCCCCTCACGTCTTATTGCAACTCGAGGTTCCCAAAAATGACGGATGGCAAGAGATTGTCCACCCGACAGTCTCCCAACATCGTGGCTGGCCCAATTTGTCTTTACCTGCTCCCACACCTATTAATTAGATTTTCGAAGATGCCCCTATCCACTCACCACTTCAGTCCTCACATGCTAGCAATATGTTGAAAACCGAGGCCCACCATGCCCCTGATAAAGGAAAATCCATTGTTGTCCCCTCCTCACCCTCCAATGGCTCTGATAAATCAGTGTCCTCCCAGATGCATTTGAGGGACAATTGTTCTCATGTGATCAACGAGATTAGGCCTAAAGGCTCATCACAACCATAGGAAGATTCAGAGAGATCAAGGGGTGACAACAACAACAAGGGAAAGATTGCATCTTAGAGTGGAAAATATGGTTTTTGAGTTTTTATTTTATTTATTGTTGATGACAGTTGACTTCAAAAGTTTTGGCCAACATGTTTTTTTTTTGGATATATGAGTAATATATTTTTGAAAATAATTTCAAATATCAATGAGATAAATTGTCAAACACGAATGTGATGATGGGATTCACAAGGAGGGATGTTTTGTTTAATTCACTAAGTTATGTTATGATTGTTAAGAGCTAAAAGAGAGTCGCAAGTGGTCCCACCTACTAGTTATTATTTATTTAAAACTCTTATTATGATTTATTACTTTTCCCGCTAACTAAAAAGTTTGTTGAGTTTTAGTTAACTTAAATAATGAAGTAGTTCAACTACTTCAACCAATTCTAATTTGTTTAAAGGCAAAAGGAAATGGAGGAACAAATAAATAAGATAGAAGGAGAAGCATACTAAGGTTTTCTCTTTGAGTTTGTGTTGATATAGCTTAGTTTTCATTCATTCCTTAATTTATCACAAGCCTAATTCTTTTTTATGATAGCAGGGTCGTATTGTAGACAACAAGATTCAGGGTTGAATTACATCATTCAGACACTTGTTTTTTAGAGGTGTTGATCTATCTTTGATAGTCTGTGTAGACTTGTCTGTTTTTGAATTAGTTTTCATGACTGACAAAGGCTATTATGCATAGTCAAGTGGGTAGCAATCTGTGGCAAGTTGATCCAACTTTTAGTGTTCAGTTTTTTTATTTTCTGTTAGAGGTCCTTTTGTATGTTTCATCGGGGATGTCTAAGTTTGACTTTGGTCCAAAAATTCTTCATGAAATTTTGTAAAAAGGATGACTCTTTGATGAATTGGAATGAAATAAAGGATTGATTTATGTCTCATCTATCTTGATTATCGACTTGGTGTCTTTACTTCTGTCCTTACATTTATTTCAACAACTGTTATATTCAGAAAATCATATAAATAATGAATTTTCCAGCAAACTTTTATTTATAAAAAGACTAGCCTAAGCACTTGTAACCAATACTTGTGAGTTAGGATATTAATTTTAATGGCTATAAACATAGGGTGATATTCCCGTCTATTCTTCTTTAGCGAAGCAGAATCTGAAAATGCTTGAGTAAGATCATTCCATGTCTTTTCCTCAACACTTACCAAATACCCCCATTATAGTTTAGAAATGCGTTTTTATCCATGGTGATTAAAGCCATAGGAGAAGACAATGTCACATATATCTTGAACAAAATACTCATTTTAATGAAGGATACAACAAAATAATGTGAGTTGACCTTTAAACTACAAGATGTGTATAGGGTCAAGTAATTAATGATGCTCTCAATAAATCATTTATATTGTACCCCATCTATTTATTATTAATTAAATTAAAGGGATTGATGTGAATTGTTATATCAATCAATGAGTATGGTATATTTCCATTTAGAGATCTCAAAGTCACGAGTCCATAATTTATTGAAAACAATTCAAAAGTTTAATTGCATTGATTATGCCCACATGTAGAATCTACTTTCAACATTGAATGGGTTTCTATGTATAACTTACCTTCAACACTGAATGGGTTTCTATTTAGTGTCATAGATTGTATTATATAATTCTAGAAGTAACTTCGCATGTGGTCGTAAAGACACATATTATTGACAAGAAGAATTTTGAAGTAATACCATTAGGTCTAATTTGATATAGTTTTCTACAAGTTAGAAAATTGCAGTGGTGGTGACAAAAAATGATGGCACACAACACCTTTCATCCCCCCAAAAATATCTTGGCTATATATTGGTGGTGACAAAAAATGATGGCAACACAATGTTTTTCATCCCAAAAAAATCCCTTGGTTGGGTTGTAGGATCTATGCAGTGTTGTCCATGTGGCTTCTATACATTGTTCAGAAATATTTTAATCATGGCCTTTGGATATGTGGTCAACAAAGTACCAAAGAAATGGATTCTTCTTATAGAGTTTAGAGACATCACCATATTCATCAACAAATTTTTCAATGGGGGTATCCTCAAGGGAGTCATGATTCCCTTATGGTAGACCTTCACTAGTTCAAGAAAAAAATTCATTGTGATTATGTAATGTACTTTTCCAAGTAGGATATCCAAAGAAGAGGGCTTCATAGTCTAAACATCCCCTTTTAGACTATAGTAAGGAAGAAACAAAGGAAAAGGGTTCTTTGATGTCATTTCATTAGGGAATGTTATATTTCAAAAGTGACATTAAGTGAAAAGTGAGAAACGTTATTTTTAAGTGACTTAAGGAATATAAAGCTAAATATAGAAGTCGCTTAAGTGATATGAGATAATTATAGAGGTCAATGAAGAATTAGGGTTGAGAGAGTATATGAAGGAGAAAGACGACCTAATTCCTCATTATTATAGATTATCATTTGAGAATTGATCTAAGAGGAGAAAACACACAAGTTCAGGCAAATGAGTGGAGGATTGTGGATTCTAGGAGGAAGAAACCAGTTGATTGGATTTAGTGTTGAGAGACACACCCTATCCAATTGGGAAAGCCATAAAATATTTCGATTGCTTCATCACAGTTTCAACATCAATTTCAGCATGGATTCGAGAGGAGGGAATGAGTCACAAAGAAAGTCACTTCACCTGAAGAGGCCTAGCGAATATTAGCCCTTCAAACCCATTTGATATCAGGGAAAGGTTCTTCCATTGAACCATCCAGAGAAGGGTTCTGATCATCCTAGCCACCAGGGTGTCATATTCAAGTAGTGGGGGTTTGTAGTGAGTTTACCGATAGTAGAGATAGTACATTTTATTAGATCTACTCATCCAGGGAGACATTGAGACAGATTCCTCCTGACCCATTGGAGGAGGAGGCAGGGCACCTCTATTGAGATATTTTACAGTAGATTCTGATGTTGGAATCATATAGGGTGACTTATCTACAATTTTCGGCAGTTGCAGTGTAACTTTGTGGGTGAAAAGAAGGGAAAGAAGGTCGCCAGCCTTGGGGACTTAGTATATCAATAGATCCTTCCAACCCAGTTGAGATTGGAGAAGGGCGAATCCATTGAGCCAATTTCCATCAGTTTTCAATGATGGAATCCTACAGATCCACCTTGCATGTGGTAGTTCCTCATTCATGCAGTCATTTCCCACATGCATGTCATCCGACCAGCTTGCACATCATCATTTATTCCTTGCATGGCACCAATCTATCATCACGTGTAGTTTCTGGTACTTTTCTAGTTTATATCTTTGTATTTCCAGCATAGATCCATTCACTATTTGATCTATCTGAAACTATTTTATTATTATTTACATGCATGTAGTTGTGAGAGAATTTTTGTACATGTGTGTGATTTTTTGTAATTGACCACTTAATCAAAATATCTAAACAAGCCATTCTACTCAAACAAACACCATGAAAGATTCACATGAAGCTCAAAACTATTGAAACTCAAACATAAACCCTTAACCACATTAAGAATCCCAAAGAGTATTAGTTTCAGTAGCAGATAGTCATCATTTGAGGTTAATATCCATATATGCATATCTAGGGATATTACAGTGGTATCAGAGATTTAGTCCTGCCAGCCTGTGACTAAAGTTTTCATGAGTTTAGCAAAGAACCTAGGGGGTTGTGAGCATATAGGTGACAAATTCATCACTTACACTAGGCACACAAAGAGGAGAGTGTTATAATTAAAGAGATGTGCTCATTTTTCCATAGACAATATAACAATATTGTCACCCAACCATAGGCACAAAGGCCACCCCCGAGCACCTTAACCTTGACAGACATAATAATTTTGGAAGCGGACCAATAGCAAACCAAGGTAGCACACCTTTATCCAAGGCTAGAACACCAAGCAAGAATAACCAAATACCAAGCATAAATTCCAAACCATAACCAAGAGAAAGTCCAACCAAAATCCAAAATCCTAGTTGCAGCAGCTGCAGTTGCACTCCCTCTCCAAACTTGTGCACCACTAGTCTTATGCGGTTGTGAGAGTAAGAGTGAAAAATGATCTCTAGCACCCTCTTAATTATAGTTCTCTTTGTCACATGTCTAGATCAACTTCTTATTTTATAGGTTTACACTTAAATATTAATTATTTTATTGAGTCGACATGTCTTCTAGGGTTTCTACACATATGTTTAGGTTTTTTCTTGCTTCTTGGAATATTCTAGTCTCATCAAAGGTTACACATAGAGGTTAATACCTCCCGTAGCTACCATAATATGAACACTCCATCCTAGCTAGGGAGGTATTAAAGGAAATGGTCTTGAGAACAAACAAACCATTCGACCGATAGCATCATCATAGCCACACAGGCTATCTCATGATCACGTAGATCAACTCATGAGCAACATCATCACTATCAGTATCATCTGATAGCATGAATTGCATCATGTATCAAAGCCATACTCCATGTGAGTAATCAAGCATGATGTTGGATAAGTCACTCACTCCAAAGAGTGATACAAGAACCATTCTTCTAATCCATACATATGTCCTAGAAGAATAATTGTTCCAACAGATGTTGGAACTTGGAAGCCACATCATGGGATACAAAGACTATTATTCTAATCTATAAATACATCCTAAAAGAATGACTGTCATGGACCATTTTTCCTCCGACCATTACTGTGAACTGAGGGAAAATGTTTTTCCTATACCAATCTCTCCACTCTAGTCACTATTGTGAACTCAGGGAGACAAACCATTCTTCTAATCTGCATATACATCCTAAAAGAATAGTTGTCCATGGTACATCAACAATCTGTCAACCTAGACCATTCTCCACAGGGAGAATGTTTGTCTACCAACAATCTGTCAACCTGGACCATTCTCTTCCTGTAGAATGTCTATCTATCAACATACTGACTACCCCTCTAGCTGGAAATCATCTCCAACACTAGTGGTAGTCTCCATGGAAATTATAACGATTCCATCTAATAGAACACAACTGTGTCTATCCATAGTAGTACACAACTACTACCTAGTGGTACCCAACCACTCCTAGTAGAAAACGACTACTAACTAGTGACACATAGTCACTATAAGTATATCACATCCACCATAGTATCATAAAGATATTGTCCAAAGACATACAGTCTCCACAATGATCATATCATTTGATATCAACTTGCATAAACAATATCATGATACAAACTGAGTCATCTGGACATTCCTCCACTCACATCTATGAGATATGGAAGAGCATCTGCCCTCGAAAACTAAAAACATCATCCATGGGATATCTATATTATTATTCCCAAGAATAGAAGAATAAATTTCCCTGATTTATGATCTTGGACCATTCACCTAATTGGGCCATTCCTCCGGTACTAATCACAATTTAACCTGGAGAGAATGAGTTTTCCCTAGGGAATGCCTGTCCCTGATTTTTGAACCTGGACCATTCACCTAACTGGGCCATTCTTCTGACACTAATCACAATGCAACCTAGAGAGAATGAGTCTACCCTAGGGAAGGCTTATCTGTACCATTTCCCAATGGAAATGATTGTTCTGCACCAACCTCCTATAACAAACCATTCTTCTAAACTGCTCACAATTGTGAACTTCAAAAGAATGACTGCCCAGAGAGGAAGACCATTATGCTTGACCACTACTCAGAGTGACTTCCAAGAAGAATGATTGTCCTAGACCATTCCCCCACATCGGCCACAAAGGGAATAATTGTCTATGGTACATCAACAATCTATCAGACCATTTTCATTACGAAAATGATTTTTCGATCTGGACCATTTTCCGAACTAGAAAATGCATGTCTGTCAGAAATATTGGGCCACTTTCTGGATTGGAAGGTGACTTCCCAACCTGGACCATTTTCTGAACTAGAAAATGACTTCCAATAAATCAATAGAATATCATTGCTCCCTCCCAACCTAGGATTTATCTCTTCCTTTTCCAATAAGGAAGGCATCTCCATGAGTACCAACTTGTTCCTTAAGTACACAAAATTTTCATCTTGGATAGAGGTTTTACCAAAATATTTTTTATCTGATCATATATGAAGATATACTAGAGAACCACTTCTCCCCTCTGGACTCTATCATGGAGAAAGTAATACTTGATCCAAATGTGCTTCAACCTTTCATGGAACATCGAGTTCTATGAAATCTTCCCAAGCTCTAGTTATCACAATATATATTGGTCAAATCCAACACCTTATCAAACAGTCCAAAAACCATCTTATAGAGCCACACTGCTTCCATACAAGCATCACAAGCTGCAATACACTCTACTTATGCAGTGTTGAGTGCAACAGACTTTTGTTTCCTGCTAGCCCATGACATCGTGGAAAATCTCAAACTAAAACATATCCAAGTAGCACTTCTTCTATCATCTGCACTCCCTGCCCAATCTGAATCGATAAATCCATGTATTTGTATATCATAACTCAAACATCCCACAAGGAAAATATCTTATTGAGTATTCTCCAAATACATTAACAAGCCAATCAATTGTCAATATAGAGACAGGTCTACTGGATATGAGTCTCTCAACTTCTTCATATCTTTCATCATGGGAGTTTGCCATGGATTTGAAATCCATCATCCTGGATTTCTGAAGAACCATTTCAATATACTTCCTCTATCATAGGAAGTTTTCCCCACACTTTTGTTGTACATGAGAGGCTCTGCACCAAGTTTGATTGAATCCATACAAGGTCTTCTTCCATCTGCATGCAAGGGTCTCTTTTTGGTATACCTCAAAACCTTGAGGTTTCTTTACATACGCTTCTTCTTCAATTACTATGTTGAGAAGAACAATATTTACATTCATCTGATGTAAACTCCAACCCATGGATACTGCAGGAGATATAATGACTCGGGTAGAGGTATGTTTGGTTACTGGAACAAGTTGTCATCATAATATTCTCCCTCCTTATGGGAGAACCCTCTAGCCTTGAGTCTTGCCTTGTATATATCAATGCTTAAGTATTTTTCACAATTTCTCACATACATTGTTCTTCATCATAGCTTCCTTCCATTCCTTCTTCTTGACTACTTCTCGTGGGTTCAAACTGGTTCAACTGGTTGTTCTGAATTTTCTTTCTTTCTTGGAATCTTCATGTTCTTCCTCATGTTTCTCTTCAATGTTGGAGTCCATGGAATATTCTATAGAATACACACCCTTCTTTCTTGAAGACTCCAATTTTTTCCTTCCACCATAGGAACATAAATGTATATGGACAACCAAGGATATTCAAGGCTTATTTTTGAAGAAGACTTCTTCTAGAGTCAAACTGAACATGTGCTTCTTATGATGGTTGTTACTTCCAATGAAGAACATGGATAAATACTTCATAGTCTTTACAGATTCTTCTTCAAAGGATCGTATCATTGCGGATTAGCTCCCTACTAATCCCATCTTCATGCCTAAATGAGAAATATACATTCTCTTCTTTTGGAATTCTGTGATTAACTCCCTCCATCTAAGAGAGTCCATGATTTTGTTTGTTGCATCTCTCTTTGCTTTCTGCAAAGTGTCACAATCCCATTCTATTTTCCTTTTGATTCCTGACTTCCTTCGAGTCTGACTCCTCTAAGTCTCTTAAAGTTTGTTTCTATCTATTCTGATTGTTTCCCATATGGTAGTTGTGTCATCCTTATAAAATTCTTCTATGACAGTTTCCGCAAGGATTGTTCATCACAAGGGTACCTACCCATAACAAGAACAACAAGAGAAAACAAGAAATATATATCTAGAGGAGATGTTCGTTCAACTTGCAAACAAGTACAATAAGCATTTATATCAATAGTATTCATATGCAGTTGAGTATTCATTGCACCTAGCAATAATAGAATCTTTCAAAGACTACTTTCACAATTTGTAATGTCGCAACTATCACCCTTGATATATACAAATTTGAATCTTAACAATTTAATCAAACCTGGAACCTGAAGCCTCAACTGTTATGGAGGGTGCACTTGTTCTTCTGAATGCACTGAATCCAAGATCACAAATTGGAAACGATCTCTAGTACTTTCCCTGCAAACACACTCATGTTTTGCTAGATGATACAACTTAGATAACATATACAAGTGCATACCTTGGAAACCTTGTAGCATCGTCCATCTTGTCTTCCAATTTGAAACTAGATACCATCTTTACAAGAAGAGATTAGAAACTCAATAAGAAGATTCAATGATTAGAATAAGCTAGAAACTCTTAAAATTTCAACTTTGACCACAAAATAAATTTGACCAGAAGTCAACCTTTAACTTTGACTTTGACCAAAGATTCAAACCTGAAATTTTTTCTAGCTGAGAGTACCAAGAGGTGCGCTAGGCTAGGGTGCACTAAGATGTCAAGGAATTTTGTCAAATTTTTCATCAGAAGTGCCTGAACATAAGGGTTAGAGTTTGTTGCAGCTGCATAATCAGAAAACCTAGCTGTAGTTGTAACTGGTGCAATAACGAGATTAAAAAATAACTTCCCAATCTATCTTCTAATGGTTAGACTATCTGAAGATAGTGTGGTCCCATAACCTATTAGAATTAAAGAGATGTGTTTTTTTTCCATAGACAATATAGCAATATTGTCACCCAACCATAGGCACAAAGGCCACCCCCGAGCATCTTAACCTTGACATAAATAATAATTATGGAAGCAAGCCAATATCTAGCCAAGGTAGTGCACCTTTCTCCAAGGCTAATGCACCAAGCAATAATAACAAAATACCAAGCATAAATTCTAAACCATAAACAAGATAAAGTCCAACCAAAAGAAAAAATCCCAGCTGCATTTACACTCCCTCTCCAAACTTGTGCACCACTAGTCTTATGCAGTTGTGAGAGTAAGAGTGACAAATGAGCTCTAGCACCCTCTTATTTATAGTGCTCTTTGTCACTTGTCCAAGTCGAATTATTTATAGTGCTCTTTGTCACTTGTCACACGTAGAGGTTAATACCTCCCACAACTACCATAATATCAACAGAGAGGACCATGATCAGAATATTCCCCCTTTCCTCACAGTTCATAGGAATATAAAGAGGGACAATGGGAAGCAGAAAGAAGGGCGGAGCATGAGGAATAGCTTGAGGTAGAGAGGAGGATGGGAGACAGATATGAAAGGCCAGAAGGTAGTGGAAAAGAACCCATGGACAAACAGTGCACGTGCTTCGTCCTTTAGCACCAGTCTCTGATTAGCACACTCATGAAAATAATTGAAAGCTGACTACTTCTAACAGAGAACAGGACCCTCAATCCCTTCCTTTAAGCAGGAACCTTTAGCACCAGTCTCTGATTAGCATACTCATGAAAATAATTGAAGGCTGACTACTTCTAACAGAGAACAGGACCCTCAATCCCTTCCTTTAAGCAAGAACCTTTAGCACCAGTCTCTGATTATCACTCTTGCATAAAAGGAAATTGATACCTCAATCCCTTGTGCTTCCCCGGCAACGACACCAAAATGTTAGACGAAATATATGTTGTTATAATAACGTTGCAGTATAGTTGCCCAACTATTTAATTGTCAACCCGGGGTACGTAAACTGACGAAGCACGTGCATTGTTTTTGCAAGACTGAAGTAGAACTAATTTAATCTAATCTATGTTGCTGAAATCAAACTAATCTAAGAAAGCATTGAAACACTAACTAGGAAAGCATGAAATTTCATAAGGGAAATACAACATGTGAAGAGTTAACAACAATGACATATGTGAGCTCACACAATAAGACGATGTTGAATTACATTACAAGAATCAAATCAATCTTCATGAAACA
>ML780312.1:595519-614354 GCA_009831015.1 Picea engelmannii | reverse complement strand
ACATAATTGAGATATATATGAAAACATGTATATTTTCTAATATTTAATCATAAATTCACTTTTAATACTAAAATGAATAAAGTGGAAAATAATAATGTGAAACCCAAATGTATTTATGAAAATGATATGACGAAGGTTTAATATGGAGATGAAATGTAAGGAATAGTGAAGGGAAAGGTGAATGAAAATAGGACATTTTTGAGCCCCAACATCCACCATCTTAGAGGGGGAGCCATTGCATGCAGAGGAGCAGCCTCTGTGAATAACACTGAAACCGGTAGAGACACATCCTCATGAGAAGGCTAAGAGACGAGTACCATCAAAGGGAGGAGTCATAACGACCCTTTCTAGAGTATCTGGGTATGACACCCTCAGGATCAGAGAAACTATTCAGCGAAATCAGGCCATTTCCTTGGTAGATGGTGGGGAAACCCACAACTTCATTGACGTTGCATTGGTATCTAGGAGAACTACAAACAAAGGAGTTTGAGGGGTGTGATGTTGCAGTAGAAGATGGCCACATGGTGGAGTGTTTGGACAGAGTTCCAGACTTGGAGGTGAAGTTAGGTAACTACACCATGAGAGATACATTCTATGTAGTTGACCTATCTAACACATATGTGGTGTTGGGATTCCAATGGTTGATCACCTTGGGCAAGATTTCTACCAACTACCAAACCCTTGAGATGGGATTCAAAGATAGTGAGGGGAAGAAGGTTGTACTGAGGGGTGTGTCGATAGGAGCACCCAGGACAGTGTCGGTGAAGAGGATGGAGAGGATCTTCAGGAATGGGGAAGTAGCATATGCAGCAGAGTGCATAGTCACCACGCGGTGGGATTCAGAAAACCAGCAATAGTATCAGACAGATATCAAGACCTTGTTGAGTCAACGTCAATAGGTTTTTGGTCTAATTCCGCTAGGGAGACCCCCATAAAGAGGGTTTGAGCACACCATTTTTTGGCACATAGGGGCATACGTAGGGTTCAATGCTTAAAAAATACACCAAGAAAACCGTAACTAGCGACCCTTTCGGCAACACCTGTGAAGAAGATGAAGTCTCACCCAAGGTAGAGGTAGGGGGGTTGCAGGAATCAAGTGTCTACAACCTAGCTGGGACACATATATACGATCACAACACTTAACAGAGCACTTAGAAATTAACATTAATTAGATTTTACCCTTATTCACATCGCAAGTCAAAAACCTAATTACAAAACATCGCAGTATTCATCAAGATCTAATCACATTTATCCATTTAGCACATAAACTCAAAGGAGATCTAACATTCATTCACATCATAAGCACTAAGATACTATATCAGATGCATCTAACATAAATATTACAAATCTAAGCATAAATCACATTACTAACATATCAACCATATTGCACAAAGCAATCATAACATAGGATATACGTGGCTCACCCCAGTGTGGGGATACGTCCACCAACTCTTCTTCTTCTTTATTATCTTCTATCAATATTCGTACATGCACAGAGTTACAGAACCCACTCCGCATAGGACAAGAGATCTGCGCGCACCTCGCCAGATCCTCCTTCCTCGAGCTAGGTACAAGCACAAAAACTTATTACAATCACTTGCACTTAGCTCTGCAAGTTCTCAACACACAGTATGCACAAAGCAAACTTAGGTCTCACTCTAACACTTAGCCATCAGTTTACAACTGACTCCTTCTTACATTGCCTAGATACTTATTTATACATTACAAAAAGGGGCCTAAACATGGGTAAACCCATGGGTCGACATCCCATACCCGCTACATAAACCCTAATCCCCAAAAATCTTGTAAAAGGGGGTGAGATCCTGCGATCTCTGCTTCGCCTAGGTGCTCTGTCTTCGACCAGCCTGTCGAAGTCTCCAAAAGTGTTCAAACATGACCAAGGTTCTCCAAAACTTGGTCAAGGGCCAACAGGTCCCCAACACTCACCTATGACTCATCCCGAGTCACTCTGGTCTGGGAAACTCTTCTTCAAAGGCCTCGAGCTTGGCTCGAGATGCCTCAACTTGTTGCTTTGCCAGAGCCTCCTACTTGATGAACTCCTGGATGACTGTCTCTGTGACCGATCCTTCCAAGCGTTGTTCCACCGAGGTGACTACTTGTTCTAGTTGTGCTCCTTGTCCCTCTATCTCTTCAAAAAGTGTGTAGGCTTCATCCTGTACCGTCTAGAGTCTCTGGGTCACTTCCATGACTTTACTCTAGATGGTATGGACCTGCTACTGAACTGTGCATTGTTCCTATGACCTTTTCATCTTCTCAACTGTTGAAAGCAGTTTCAGTTGCGCTTGAACTGTCGATGCTTGTTGCTTTGCCTCTTGAATCTGTGCTTCTAAAGCTCTTAGTTCTGGGTCCTCTACGAGGTGCTCATAGGTCTATGCACTATGGTTGCTGAGTAGCTTACAATTTGAGGCCAACGCTTTGATTCTTTCTACTGCGCTCCTGGTAGTTTCTTCTCTTTGGTCTCACACTTCCTGCGGAGTTCTTAACACTGCTTGCAATTCTAGTTCTACCACTCTTGATTGAAGCTGTTGAATAGCTTCAGTGAGCTTCTCCACTGTGTATTCTTCTATCTGTGTGAGGCCCGACATAGAGCGAAGTGCTCTGGTGACTACCTCCTTGAATCCCATCTGCTCCGCAACCAGCTATTCTTTTCCTTTCTGGAGTTGTTCTCTGTCCTCTGCAAACTTCACTTGGAGGTTGTCTTTCTCTTGCTTCACAACTCGATGTTTCTCTAGGGATTCCTCCTTTTATTTATTCAAGACTTATATGTCCTGCTCTTTTTCTTCCTGGACACGATGAAGGCGAGCCTCTGTCACATTAGATAATTGGTGTAGTTGGGCAGGCTCATCTCCCACTTCGAATCCTTATGTTGATGATGGCACAATAGACATTGTGCGGCTTGAGTAAAGGGCTTGTTGTACCCCTTTCAGCTCTGCCTCAATCCTTTCGTACATGGTCTCTTGCTTTTCTTCACTGCACTATAAAATATCCTCTCAAGTGTATGCTACAGCAGCAATGATGAGGTCGATGTCATCCACCATGAGCACAATCTGTAACTGTAACTTATGAGATTTTGACTTCTTCCGTGTTGAGGGTTTCTTTGGGGAAACCTTATTTTTCTTCAACGTTTCAGCCTCTGTAAGGGGATCTTTAGGCGATTTCACTTCGCCATATTCCTGCTTGTCTTCTTTCCCTTCATCATGTTCCTGGTCTACTTCATCATCTCCTCCTCCTCCTGGTGAATCAGGCGCAGTTTCCTCCGATGTGTTGTTCATTTCCTGCACTTCTTCCTTCTTCTTCTTCCTACTGTTGTTGGGTCCATCATACTCTTCTCGAGTGACTACGGGACCTTCGATCAGGTCGGGGTCGGAGATTTCTGCCTGGTTGACTAGTACAAGGAACTCTGCAGGCCATTCCTTGGTTATTTCTTCCATGTATTCCTCTATGAGTTTGTAATAGGATTGGAGTTCTTCCTTGTGTTCATCCCCACGTGCAGTGATGTAAATGAAGTGCTTATATGCGCGGAACTTCGCAAGTGGCCTCAAATTGTGCAGAGTATTCAGTGTCATGTGAGGGAAAGATTCAATTTCCCTCTTCAGCTGTAAATAATATGTGTGGAACACCGCATTCGACTTCCATTGTTTTTCCATGTCGCTCGAATACCAGAGGGTAGTGAACCTCATGGCCAGGGGTTCTGATGGCTCAACTTTTGGGAAGGTTTCTCCTTCCAGCATCTCCCAAGCAACGAAGGCAACGAGAATCAACAATCATCTGAAGTGAAACTTGTAGCCATGGTCTTATGCTTCGCGGCAATCTTGCTCCAACTAGTTGACGAGGTAGCTCGCCCAGTTCATTTGCATCCCTTAAACACATTTTCCTATGAGGTCAACGATGAACCCCGTGACCTATGCTGGCCTCTTATTCCTGACGAGCTAGACTACTATTAGATGACAAGCTAGGCGCACTGCGCCATTTTGGATGGAGGATACCTTGTAGCCCCGCTTCCCTTTCTCTACATCGTCGTAAGTGTCTTTTATGCGTTGTGCCAGGACATGATGTGCAGCCTTCCCTGGTTAAAAATATCGAGGGTCCGGTCCTTGCATGCTCAATCTAGTGATCTGATGGATCAGCACCGGATCTATGGTGATGTGCCTATCTAGCCACAGGTAACCACCATGGAAGCACGATAGGAGGAGTTTAACAAACGCATTAACCTCCTGATGTCGGTCGAAGTGTGGTATCTTCATCACATTGAGGATTGTTGACCTCATGATGTCCATGGTCCACAACTGGGGGACTATCTTTGGCTTCTTCCCCGTTGTCTTTTTCAAGTACTTGTGTGAGGGGAGAATTCCATAATTCTTGTGATCTCCTAAGTTGAAATCACTGATCTTGAGCGTCAGAATCTGTCCCAATTGTGATTCAACTACGTGTATCCCCTTCGGGAGGTACGCAGTCATCAGTGTATAGTCAAAGTCTCTCGGAATGCTGTCACGAATAACCGCGTTACCAGAGGTGGGATATAGTCGGGCAGGACCGACGGGATGAGCTTCACGTTTTCCAAGTCATCGCGATGCTTGCTTCATTTCTCTGTCGCAGTTCTAGAGGTTTCAGATCAACATGCAGTCGATGGGGATGCTTGCAATCCTCTTGTTGATGAGGCATGTGCTCCTGTGGACATGACCTTCTCCGCCATTAGATCTATTAGAATTTACTCCATGGACTTTTCCATTGCACTACGTTCACCCGACATGCACGCTCGTAAATAAATATTTTGGGTAGGCGAACAAACACTCGAGGTAACTAAATGGGCGGTGAAGTCTCAATAAGCACAGTGTGATAATCAGTTCTCTGTAGGCTTGGGTAATCACAATTTGCAAAAGTGTCCCCGATGAGACGTTCAATGGATTAAGTAGATAGTGTTCACAACGAGTTCCTCCAGTGGCAGGAATGCCTCAATCCATCCGTTATGGCGCAGTCTCAATGGTCGAATGGCAATCTTTTTGGCAATAACTGTGTTTCTAGCCGTTCTAGAGTGTTGTTCTAACGGTTTGGATGCCTCCAATGGTCATATTGTTTCATCATGGAGAAGTGTTAGTCTGCACTACTCTGCTATTTCGGTGAAGTTCAATTTTTGTAATCCTTCTTCCTGTGAAGTCTTCTCTGGGACTTCCTTCAATTTCTCTAACTTTGCTTTCTTCTTGCTAAGTTTCCTTTCCTTCTTTCCTGTGATTTGAGTCACTGGGTTCCTATTTCCATTTTGATTTGTATCTTCTCTTAGCATAGTAACTTCGCATTGTTGAGGGTCCTTCAAAGGGTTTAAGTGGAATGCCTCTTCTCTTATTACTTCAGGGGTAAGTGCCTTTTTCTCCTGCATAGACAGGTTTTTCAAGCCTTCCTGCATTTTCTCAACTTCGACAGTTAAGTCTCTGGTCCTGAATTGCTTCGACTTGTCATCTTGTTCTTCTACTAAGCGTGTTATTTTCCTAGCCATGAAATCTCTTAATTCTTTATTTTTTCTGTTCTAGTGCTTCCTCTTCTTCTTTCCTTTGGATTCGGTCTTTCTCAATCCAGGTTTTTCCTAGCAAAAGAGAAAATGGGGCGTTGTTCTCAACAAACTTAACGACCTCAAATTATTCTTTTGTTGATGCTCCATGAGCAACCATAGGTATATGGATAATTATTCCACATAGGTTTATCATCTTTCCTTTAAACAATCCTATTCCTCCCAGTGAAGGAACCATAACAAGCTCTCCCAAAATTTCCCAAGTACTTTTTGTCATGATATTCACCTATGTTTCCTCATCCAGAACACAGTCTATGTTGAAGTCTCCTATTCTTGTTTCTATGCATTGCTTCTCTTTTAAGATTTATGATAAACTGATGTCTCTATGATCATTCAGTGTTTCTTTCATCTGCAATAATATAGTCTCTGATTCTTTCTGGTGTTCTAGCATGTTCTTAGTCTGTTGGCATTCCTTATGGTTTTCTTGTCTCATACTTATCTTTTCAACTTTAGCAATCATTCTAGGGAAGTCCAAAACTTCATGGCCCATGACTTTACAACAAAGACAATTAGGGCCTCTACCAGGGCATTCCTTAGAAATATGTCCTGGTCTTCTACAATTATAACAAAGAGTCAAACCTCTCTTTCTCTTAAATGGTCCCCAATCTTTTTTGTACTGCACACTGGGATCACAGTGGTGAACCTGAAAAAAATTCTTTCTAGGGTCCTGCATCCACTTGTTAGTCCAAAAATCCTTTCTATGCATAGGAATAACATATATTTCCTTATTTCTATCAGGTCTATTCATATCAAATCTTCTTTCTTCTAGTTGTGCCCTAGTTTTCAGACTAGGACAAAATCTATCTAGATTCATTCTTTCGAAACAAAAATTTCCACTTATCTTACCTTTATCGGAGCATAAATATTTAAGATCATACTTCTTTTCTTCATATCCGATTCCTTTCTTAGCACAGAGCTTTGCAAGTTAAGTAGAATACTGCACACTACAACAACAGATCTACACACAAAGATTTATTCTTTTCTTCAGTTCCCAGCAATCATAGTTTCGGTCCTGGCAAAAGAACCATTTGTTGGCACACAGGGGCAAACCCAGGGTTCAATGCTTCAACAACAAACAAACAAAACCCTAACTACCAGCCCTTTCGACAACACCTACGAAGCAGATGAAGTCTCGCCCAAGGTAGAGGTAGGGGGGTTGCAGGACTCAAGTGTCTACAACCTAGTTGGGACACAAATCTGCGATCACAAAACTTAAAAGAGCACTTAGCAATTAACATTCATTAGCTTTTACCCTTATTCACATCACAGGTCAAAAACCTAATTACAGAACAACACAGTATTCATCAAGATCTAATCACATTTATCCATTCAGCACATAGCGTCAAAGCATATCTAACATTCATTCACATCATAAGCACTAAGCTACTATATTAGATGCATATAACATAAAGATTACAACTCTAAGCATAAATCACATTACTAAAATATCAACCATATTGCACAAAGCAATCATAACATAGGATATACGTGGTTCACCCCAGTGTGGGGCTACATCCACCAACTCTTCTTCTTCTTTATTATCTTCTATCAATATTCGTACATGCACAAAGCTACAGAACCCACTCCACATAGGATAGGAGATCTGTGTGCACCTCGTCAGATCCTCCTTCCCCAAGCTAGGTACAAGCACAAAGCCTTCTTACAATCACTTGCACTTAGATCTGCAAGTTCTCAACACACAGTATGCACAAAGCCAACTTAGGTCTCACTCTAGCACTTAACCATCATTTTACAACTAACTCCTTCTTACATCACCTAGATATTTATTTATACATTACAAAAAGGGGCCTAAACATGGGTAAACCCATGGGTCGACATTCAATACCTGGTACATAAACCCTAATCCCCAAAAATCTCGTAAAAGGGGGCGAGATCCTGCGATCTCCACTTTGCATGGGTGCTCCATCTTCGACCAGCCTGTCAAAGTCCCGAAAAGTGGTCAAACATGACCAAGATTCCCCAAAACTTGGTCAAGGGCCAACACCATCGAGATGGAGGAGGGTGAAAAACCCGTGATTAAAACACCGTATTTCCATCCTAGGAGGTTCAAGGATGAGATAGAAAAACCAATCAAGGAATTTTTAGTGATGGGACACATCATACCCAATAGTAGTCCATTCGCATCTTCAATTGTCTTAGTCTTGAAGAAGGATGGTACCATAATGATGTGTATAGATTACCATTCTTTGAACAATAAGACCATAAAAAATCGGCATCATATCCCATGCATTGACGAGTTGATGGATGAACTGCATGGAGTAGTTTTCTTATCTAAGATTCATTTACGCTCTAAATATCATCAGATCAACATTCGGGAGCAGGATATAGAGAAGACGAAATTCAGATGCCACTATGGAAACTTTGAGTTCATCGTTATGCCATTTGGTCCAACCAATGCACTAGCCACATTTCAGTCTTGCATGAACCATATATTCCGAGATCACTTGAGGAAATCAGTAATGGTGTTCTTAGACGACATTTTGATATACAACGGGACATGGGAGGAGCATCTAGATAATTTGGATGAGGTAATCAACACTATGGAATCACAATTATTATATGCCAAGGAGTCAAAGTGTAATTTTGGCATGAAATAACTACTATACTTGGGCCACATTATCCACGCACAGGGGGTACAAGTGCACCAGGAGAAGATCAAGTCCATTTTTTATCCGGATTTTATGATCAGAATGAAATGACTACAGATTATTACCAGATGCTTAACAAATAATAATAGAGATACAGTAAAATTGGTTTTCTATTCAGTAAGGAAATAAGCTGAAACTGTAAAATGCAGCGGAAAACAAGCTTGTTGGAATGGTGGCAGCTTATCTCTGAGAAGAGATGTGATGATTGCACTCATTTGCAATAATATGATTACAATGAAACTCTCAATGCATTTTTACAATAAACAGGAGTTTCAAAAACCCTAAACATCTAAAAACCTAACCCTGGGAGATGAAGCACCAAAAGTCATGTGGGCCCCGTTTGGGTAAGTTAGTACATCAACTTCCCGGGGTCGTAACTTTTTCATACGATCTCTGTTTTAGGCATATGATAGCCCGTTGGAAAGATCTATCCGAGGACTACAACAATTGCAATATAGCAACATACCCCAAAAAACGTCGTTTAGGGCCTCAAAACGGCTCCGAAAGTTCGAGACCCGAAAACTACTAAAAATAGTAAATTATCTAAATTGCTAGAAAGTTGTTTTGAGCCAGCTGGAAAAGGTGGGTGGCCACCGATATCCACCTGGATCAATTATCCCTCCTTAAGAAGCAATGGCCTCCATTGTGTTGAATTCCCCCATCAAATGAGGAAATTTCTGTTGAATTTGGCCACGGGTGAGCCACTTGCCTTGGTGCAGGAGCTACCCTGCTTTGACGACTTGATAAAGTTGGATCCTTTGTTGTCGAGTGCCCTTGATCTGTGTGTCCACAATTTAATCACTAGATGCTTATTGTATGCAGTCGGGGTTGATCTCTATTGGTTTCAATTGTTCTGCTACGTTTGAGGTGTCCAGTAATGGTGGGAAATAAGGCCGAAGGAGGTCCACGTTGAACACTGGGTGCAAGCCAAGGAAAGGAGGAATGTTGATCTCAAAAGAATTATCCCCCACAGCCTTGGTGATCGTGTACGGCCCATAACGGAGTGGGCGAAGCTTCCGATGGGGTCCTGTAAGGCATTATTTCTGCAAGTGCAACCAAACTTTGTCGTCCACTTGAAACTTATGTGGCACCTGATGTTGATCATGGCGCTGCTTGTACTTGTGGCACCAAACTTCTGTAGGATATCCTAAACCTGTTGGCGGATGTGTTGGATCCTCTCAATGAACCGAGTGGCTTTTTCAGCCTCAGTTGGAGCAGGAGAGGAGTCGGTCAAGGTGACTGCAAGGGGAAGTGAAACATCTATGGGACCCAATGGTTGGAATCCCAACCACACCTGAAAGGGGTTGTGGCCAGTTGAGCTATGCAGGGCTCAGTTGTAGCTATGTTGGACATAGGGAAGACTCACATCCCATGTGCGAGGGTTCTTGGAATTATACATGCGTAGGATATGCACGATCATTCGATTTACAACCTCGGTTTGGCCATCAGTCTGGGGCTGGAAGGCCGTCGATTTGGTGAGTTTGGTGTCTAGCAGTGACCAGAGGCTCACCTAGAATGTGTTGAGAAATTGACTATCCTGATCTGAGACAATGGTTTGTGGGATTCCAAAATGTACCTAGACTCGTTCAAAGAATATCTTGGCAGTGGCTTATGCCGTGATGCTCTTCTTGCAGGCAACCAGAATCGTCATCTTAGAAAAGCAATCAACAACCACAAAAACATAGTCATTTCCCCGCTTGGTGGATCGGAGGCCTGACATGTAGTCCATTGAGATGGATTCCGATGGCCTATCAGGAGTAGGAAGAGAGGTGTACAGGCCCTGTTTCTTAGTGGTTGGTTTGGAAATAGCACAGGCAGTGCAAGACCTGATATACTTGTTGACCTCCTGTCGAAGTTTCGGCCAGTAGAAATGTTTTTGTAGCATTGCCACTGTCTTTTCGATGCCGAAGTGTCCTGCCACCCGACTATAGTGGGCTTCCCAAATCATCTTTGCTCGCTCACTTGATGGAACACAGATACGGCCCAGACGACACAACAACCCATCCTGAAGATGGAAATTATCGACAACTACCTTTGCACCCAACATTTGGTAGGTGGTGGTAAAGTCCTAGTCTGTCTCATAAAGTTGGGGCCATCCAGAGGTCTCATGGCCACAAGAGTCTAGCATTATGGTGAGTGTCGCGACTGGTGGTCTTCTAAGGCAATCGATGACGCGGTTGGTGCTTCCTATTTTATACTTGATGTTGAGGTGGAATTGATGCAAGTATGTGGACCACTTTTGATGGCGGTAATTCTGCAATTTTCCTTGTGTATGCATGAACTGCAGTGGCTTATGATCAATGTGGATGACTGTCTCCCTCCCAAGAATGTAATATCTCCACTGGCAACAGGCTTGCACAATGGAGTACATTTCTTTGTCGTAAGTAGGGTACTTACGGACAACATCTGATAGTGTCACACTATGATAGGCCACGGGGTGGCCATGTTGCATGAGAACGACACCCACAACATAGTCTGAAGCATCAATCTCAATCTCAAATTGTTGTTGCAGGTATGGTAGTGAAATTATTGGGTCTATGCACAAGCCCTGATTCAAAGCATCAAACTCTTGTTGTTGGGGGCTGGCCCAACGCAAATTTCTCCTTACCACCACCCCTGGTTATTTGGCTGAGGGCCCATGTAATATGGGAGAATCTCAACACAAACCTGCGGTAGAAATTGGCAAGGCCCAAGAAGCTCTGAAGCTCAGTGAGTGTGGTTGGGGCTAGCCAGTCACGAATGACTTGGATCTTGTCTAGATCCACATGTACGCCATGTTGATCAATGATGTAGCCTAGGTAATGGACCATGTCCATGCCGAAGGAGCATTTTTCCAAGTTGACGTATAGCTTGTGTTGTCGCAGGGTGTGCAGAACCTGTTGAATATGCTGCAAGTGTTCGGCCCAAGTCCTGTTGTAAATGAGAATGTCATCCAGATACACCACTATAAACGTATTGGTGAATGGTCATAGGATATCGTCCTTCATTCTCATGAAAGTGGTTGGAGCATTTGTTAGACCAAAGGGCATGACCAACCATTCAAAAAGGACTTCATTTGACTTGAAGGCGGTCTTCCATACATATGTCTTTTCTATTAGGACCTGGTGGTAGCCAGACTTCAGATCAACCTTACTAAAGTATTTGGCCCCCATGAGTTGATCAAGGAGGTCGTCGATTTGGGGAATTGGGTATCGATTTATGACTGTGATTTTATTCAAAGCCCGGTAATCAATGCACAGTCGTCAGGTTCCATCTTTCTTTTGTACCAGCATGATTGGGCTCCTGCAAGGTGATGAGCTGGGATGGATGTGCCCCTTGTGGAACAATTCTTGGATATGTCACTTGATCTCCTCATTCTCTAACAGAGAGCGGCGATAGACTGGCCCATTGGGCAGTGGTGCGTTAGGGGTCACATCGATGGGGTTCTTGAACTGGAAGTGTAGAGGTACCCTGGTAGGTGAGGAGAAGATATCTAAGTATTCTTACACGACCTTATCTACTTGCTTCTGTTGTGTGGAGAGGTCATCCACAGAGACCCTGGATGTGGTTGTGATCTTTCTCTCATTCTGAGAGTGAACCACAAAGAAGACAAACTTCCCCATCTGAGAGATGACCTTCTTGCATTGCTTAGCAGAGATCAAGGAAATAGCACTAGGTGGGACAGCCTTGGGTATCCTGAACAATTTCTTGTTCAAAGTAATAATAACACTATGAGGCCTAGACTCATATACATCATGACGTTTCCATAAATAAGGTTGGCCCAAAAGAACATCACAAACTTTGAGGGGAGCAACATCACACAATACCTCGTATTTGAAGGGCTTGATGTCATATGATAGTCGACATTGTTGGTTGACACGGAGATCGCTTCCTTGGCGGAGCCATCCAATGGTGTAGGGTTGTGGGTGCAGCGTTTTCGGTAGGGCCAGCCGCTTGACGACCTCTGCTGAGATGAGGTTCTTTTGGCTACCACTATCAACGATGAAGTGCAGTGGGGTGCCTTTTACCCACATCTGTGAATGGAAGAGGCACTCTCCTTCTACTGGCTCGTCTGGTTCACCCTGTTGAAGCTTGGTGGTAGAAACGGTGGCACTAGGTTCCGTGTCAATGATCTGTCTTCCCCTTTCTGGTTCTGACTCAGAGTCAAAACCTGCATCTGATTCAGAGGCTTTCACTTCAGCCACTAGCGAATTCTTTGAGCGACAGTCAACAGTGTTATGCCAAGGGCTCTTATGGAAGTCGCACCACTTCCTGGTATCTTTCTTTGTCTTTCTGGTGTCCTTATTTTCTTACAGCTTGGACTAGTTATCCTGATACTATCCATATTTGCTTTGTCATTTGTTATGTGGGTTGGGGCTGCCCTTTCCTAGCTTTTGTTGTGAGGGGTTCCCCGACCCAAATTGTCGCGTCTTTTGTTTGAGCTTCTGCTCGATTTCGACGGAATATCGGTAGGCCACACCCAAGGATGACATGTCCAAAAATTCTATTTCAGTATGGATGTATCTATGTAGAGCACCGCAATACTTGAGCACCATATGTCGCTCTGAATCTTTGATACCCAGCTTGGTGTGTAAGGTATGGAAGATATTTATGAAATCTGGCACTGCTTGGTCTCTTTCTTATCGCAGTGTGTTCCATTTGGTATACAAGTCGTCATAACTTCCAACAAGGTAGTATTGTTCCTCAATAGCATCCATGAAGGATTCCCAGGTGGTCGTGACTGTAAATAATGAGGGTTCCTTTGTTTCCCTTTTCTCACAAAAATTTTCCCACCAATCTTTGACATGGGGAACGGCTTTGAGGAGCGCAAAAGTAATATTTTCTCTATTCGAAAAGTTATGGACAGAAAAATACCCTTCTAGTAGATTCAACCACTTGTCTACAACATCTGCGTCTATCTGACCTTCAAATATAGGAATATCGAATTTTATTTGTACCTTGAAGGGGGCGGTGCTTCTGCTCGAAGAAGATGTGTCGCCTGTTGGTAGCCGCCAAAGGATTTGCGCGAAATTATCCATCATATCGTTCCTCTGTTGTGTGAGGGATTCCTCAATCAACAGTTTGAAAGGATCTCCTATCCCATCATCTTTCTTTTCTTCTTCCATGAGAGGTCTCTTGGGCGTGTGAGAGCTTTTGTCCTTAAGAGAAACAAGCTCGAGACCCAACTCTTTGTACTCCGACCTCATTGGGGACATGCATTAAGACGACAAGGAGCAGACCGCTCTGATACCACTGATCCATATTTTATGAGCAGAACGAAATGACTACAGATTATTACCAGATGCTTAACACAAAATAACAGAGATACAGTAAAACTGGTTTTCTATTCAATAAGGAAATAAGATGAAACTGTAAAATGTAGCAAAAAACAAGCTTGTTGGAATGGTGGCGGCTTATCTCTGAGAAGAGATGTGACAGATGTGCTCATTCACAATAAGATGATTACAATGAGGCTCTCAAGGCCTTTTTACAATAAACAGGAGTTTCAAAAACCCTAAACATCCAAAAACCTAACCCTAGGAGATGAAGCGCCAAAAGTCATGTGGGCCCCGTTTGGGTAAGTCAATACATCAACTTCCCGGGGTCGTAACTTTTTCATACTATATTCATTTTAGGCGTATGATATCCCATTGGAAAGATCTATCCATGTACTGCAGCAATTTCACAACCGCAACATACCCCAAAAAACGTCGTTTAGGGCCTCAAAACGGCTCCGAAAGTTCAAGACTCGAAAACTGCTAAAAATAGTAAATTATCAAAATTGCTAGAAAGTTGTTTTGAGCCAGCTGGAAAAGGTGGGTGGCCACTGCTATCCTCCTGGATCAATTTTGGATTGGCCAATGCCCAAGAATGTGACAAAGTTGATGAGTTTCTTTTGGATGTTCAACTATTACAGGAGGTTCATGAAGGGTTTTTCACAGTTGGGGGTGCCACTCACCGACCTCACCAGATAGGGAACCTTCATCTGGAAAAATGAGTCAGAGAAGGAATTTGACAATATGAAGGAATTCATGGGCACGTGCCTAATACTATCATTGCCAGATTTCACGCTACCATTTGTTATGGAGTGTGATGCATCATGAGAGGGGATCAAAGCAGTGTTGATGTAGAGCGGACACCCCAGTGTATTTGAGAGTAGGAAGATCATCCAACCCGAGAGGTTGTATTCTATCTATGAAAAGGAGATGCTTGCAATTATTCATGCTTTAACCAAATTCAGGCAATACTTGGTGGGAAAAACATTTTTGGTCAAGATAGACCATAATAGTTTGAAGTATTTCCTTGACCAGAAGGATCTCAGTGAGCGTCAATAGAAGTGGGTGACAAAGGTCCAGGCCTTTGATTTTGACATAGAGTATGTCAAGGGGAAGAAAAACATTGTGGCAGACACACTATCTAGGATACTTCCATCATGTTCCTTGATGGAGATTTCATCAGATTGGAAATCCCACTTGTTAGTGGAATATTCCAAGGATAAGTTCGCTTGTGATTTATTGGACGGGTAGGTTGATTCGGATTATTTTGAGAATGACATGAAGACATAAATATAGAAGAGACACAAAAATAAAATACACATAAATATTGCAAGAAACACATAAATATAGTGAAACCCAACTTCTATTAATGAATAAGAGAGAAAAACACTATAGAACACAAACTGACAGAATGGGGTAGCTTATCTCTGAAAATAAATAGATGTTGGCTACACTTCATTTGAAAAACGATTTACATCACACTCCATTGCATGTTTAAAGGGCCTCCTTCACCTCAATTATATATGAGAGAGTGAGAGGAGAACAATTCCCATGATGCATGTGGGATAAATCAGACCAAGTTTATAAAATTCCATAGGCATGTAAAATAGTAGGACTTCTCGAGTGGTCACCCATCCCAGTACTACTCTAGCCTGAGCGCACTTAACTGCAGAGTTCTAATGGGATCCGGTGAATTAACAATGTGTTGTAGGCATGTACATAAGACCACTAGGAAATCATTAAATGATGTTTGTAATTAACAAATGAAGATGACATTACATTTCATTCCCCATTAAAAGGGTGAATATCATGGTTTATCAAAATGACAGGCTCAAAATGGTGATTCAGTGGAAGAGGTGGATGGCCACTGAGATCCATATGGATCATTCCAACCCCCTTAGGAAGCAATGGTCCCCATTGCGTCAAGTTCCCTTGTGAGACAAGGAGACTAAATCTAAAGCTTGGTGCGTTGCTTTCCTTGCTGAAGAAGATATCCTACTTAGCTTGTTGAAGGATGTCATGAACCTGTTGTTGGAGGGGTTGGATCCGTTCAAACAATCTAGCTGCATGATCTACCTGAGTGTGGGAGGACTCTATCGGTGAATATTCAACATGAAGAGTATGAATGGTTATGTTATAACCTTGCTTGACTGGGAAGTGTGGAGGCACCCCCATAGGTGCAGCAAGAACATCTTGGTACTCATTTTCAATCTTGTTGATCTATTTTTGTTGGATAGAAATGTCTTGGGTTGAGGCTGCATTGGTTGTAGTGTCCTTGTATTCACCTTCTATGGGATTGTGAAGAGGCTAAACTTTGCAGTATGAGAGATTACTTTGTGGCAATGTTTTGGTGGGACAATAGTCGAAAGTACCTATGGTATCTGGTATAGCTGACCCCCTAGAGTAACAATGATGCTACGAGGTCGAGATTCATAAATAGCATGATGCCTCCACATATATGGTTGGCCTAATAGAACATCACATACTTCCAGTGGGGAAACATCACACAATACCTCATCCTTGAAAGGCTTGATGTTACGAGGAAAATCTCTCTATGGCTAGGGTAAACCACAACAAACGAAAATGACTACAGAAATCAACTCTATCCCAGAAACATGCTATATAAACCAATATGAAAGCGAGATAAGAAAGAGGCCTACCTCGTCCACATGTTCGATGAAGTCCATCGTTGAGAACTTGAAATCAAATCTATATACCTGCAACTAGTTCTCAACAAACAAGCAAAGAAAGCATATGGTGGTAATACAAAAGGTTAGCACATTAGATAGCATAATCCATTAATAAACACAACAAATATGCCCATGGATAATAACTCATATATTTGCAAGGTATCAATTGGATAGGAAAGGAGTATTTTTATTAATAAATGATCAGCAGAAGCGAAAATATTACAAACTTCTGTGTTGGCACGGTTCAGAACCGAGAAACTAAGTTTCTTCCAGCTGGGCCTCCACCACTTCAATTCTCCACCAAAGGCAGGCTCATAAGAGAGAAACGATGAGGTTCTCAATCAATAAGGGAAGAGCTTGGGGGTTGAACACTGTGTTCAGACTTAAAGGACAAAGGGATGCAGACTCAATATGAAGTAAATAATTTCTTTAGAGTAACTTTTCTCTCAAAGTTGAATTCTTTCTCATCTTTCCATAGCTCGGAATTGGCCCATTTATAGCCTTCAAAATGGAACTAAAGGGCTGAGTCGAAACGTTTCCAGTATATGTAAGGCCAAGGATCATAGATATCCTATCATGACATGGAAACCCAACATTTAATTTCATTTTATGTCACAAATACCTATGTACATGGGCTGTAGTGGAGCAGTCTACGTATACGCATGTTGTATAGTGTGCAATATGCGTATATGTGGAAAAATATTAATTTTTGTCTCTGTATTTTATCCACAGGGAAGATAAGTCTGCATAGGGAAATGGAATAAGTCCCTTAGTGCAAAATTGCATAGGGTGAGGAAAATCTTTCTATAACACTTGATGCCATAGGATAGGCGACATTGTTGGCTGACACAAAGATCTTGACCTTGTCGAAGCCACCCGATGTTATATGGTTGCGGGTGTGGTGTTGTTGGAAAATACAACTGCTTGACAACCTCTACTGAGATGATGTTCTTTTGGCTTCCGCTATCAACAATAAAATGTAGTGGGGTCCCCTTCACCCACATTTGTGAATGGAAGAGTTGCTCCCCCTCCTCAAGATCCTCTTCTGGTTGGATTGTTGCAGTTGCGACAGTAGAAATGGGTTCTGTATCAATGATCTGTCTCCTTTTATTATTTTCTAAATCAGGGTCCAAGTTGGGTTTCAACTCTTTGTCTTTGAGCTCAGCCACCAATGACTGTATTGAGTGACATTCATTAGTGTTATTCCAAGGGCTATTGTGGAACTCACACCACTTTCCGGTGTCTTTCTTAGACTTCCCGTTACCCTTCTTTGCCTGCATCTACGACTGGATCTCTTGAGTTTGTCCTTCCTTGCTTTGTCCATGCTTCTCCCACTTACTATGTTGCTTGAATTTATACTCAATTTTGACTACATATCGATAAGAATCTCTCAGTGAGGAGATGTTGAAGAAACCCATCTTTGTTTGGATGTACTTGTGTATACCACTGAGGTACTTCAAAACGAGGTGTCACTTGCAGTCTTTGATACCCAACTTTGAGCACAAGGTATGAAAGATGTTGGTGTACTCTAGAATTGTCTGGTCTCTTTTCTAGCACAGAGTTGTCCATCTCATGTATTGGTCATCATGGTTTCCAACAAGGTAGAACTCCTCCTTTAGGGCATCTACAAAGGCCTCCCAAGTGGGTTCTCTCCCAAATAGTTTAGATTCATCCACGGTGTACCTCTCGCAGTAACCTTCCCACCAAGATCTTACATGGGGAAGGGATTTAAGGAGCGCACTGTTAGGATATTTATACACTTAGGATTTAGTTAAGATCTACTTGGTATAATATGTTGTTAGGTAAAAGTGTGTTTCTTTAGTATTCATTAGTATGCATTCGTAGTTAGGAAATTCGACGGTCACGATATGTTCTCGACATAGAGTGATCCGACGGTTCATACTCTCCTCGATCTTAACGGCCATTGATCCGTGGCTTAACACCTGATTGGTCCATGATCTCTATTTAAAGAGAATGGAGGGTCATTTGCCGATGATCGATTGTGAGAAACTCTCTTGTAAAATCTCTCTGTAATCTTTCCTTTGTTGTTGGTCTTGTTGCCCGATATATGAAAACACCCCCTGAAAGCCATTGGAAAGCAGCTAAAAGGATACTTCGCTATTTTCGTGGTACTGTTCAGTTTGGGATACATTACAGTTCAGGGGGGGCTCCCTTATTGGTTGGTTTCACTGATTCAGATTGGGCTGGCGACCCCGATGATCGGAAGTCTACTGCAAGTTATGTTTTCATCCTTGGTTCAGGACCTGTCACTTGGGCCTGTAAGAAACAACAGGCTATTGCACTTTCTTCAGCCGAAGAAAAGTACCGAGCAGCGGTAAATGCAAGTCAGGAAGCCCTGTGGCTTCGACAGATCCTTTCAGATTTTGGATTCCAGCACCAGCATCCAACCAGACTTTGGTGTGACAATCAAAGTGCCATCAAGATCGCCAAAGACCCAGTTCAACATCAGCGTAGCAAACACATCGAGCTACACATGCACTTCATCTGAAAGCTCATTCATGATCAAGTTATTGAAGTGCTCTTTTTCCCTACAAAAGATCAAGTTGTAGACATTTTCACAAAGTCTCTTACAGAAGTGAAGTTTTCCAAACTTTGATCTATGTTAGGAGTTTAGGA
>ML780312.1:585088-595230 GCA_009831015.1 Picea engelmannii | reverse complement strand
TTTCTTTGCATTAATAAACTGCTCCAAGTGGCCGCATTGGCTGGGGCCGTGGATGTTTCCCCATAGGGGTTTTACCACGTGAAAACATCAGTGTGTTGATCTTTGATCTGGTTATGTGAGTGGTTACTGAAGGTGTTCGTCCTTTGTTGGAATACCTATGTTTTCGAACACGCACATGTGATCTTTTCACTGTCGGAAAAATTTTGGACAGAGTAATAACCTTCTAGCAGATTCAACCATTTTTCTAGAGCATCTACATCTATCTGGACTTCAAATAAGGGGATATCAAAATTGACTTGTACCTTGAAGGGCATCGCACTTGCGAAACAGTTGCTTGTTGAAGATGCCTCAGCTTCCACCATCGGTAGTATTCGAAGGATTTGAGAAAAGTTGTCCATCATCTCGTTCCTTTGTCACATGAGGGCTTCCTCGAGAAACGTCTTGAAAGGATCTTATGCTCTAACATCTCTCTTTTCTTCTGCAATGGGAGGTCACTTGGGCTAGCGAGAGTGGTTTTCCTCGAGCGAAACTAACTCAAGACCCAAATATCTATACCCTGACCTCGTTGGGGACCTACTCTGAGAAATGAAAAGGAGTAGACTGCTTTGATACCACTGATCCATATTATTTTGAGAACGACATGAAGACAAAAATATAGGATAAATACAAAAAGGAAATACACGGAAATATTGCAAGAAACACAGAAATATAGTGAAACCCAAATTCTATTAATGAATAAGATAGAAAAACATTATAGAACACAAACTGAGAGAATGGGGTAGCTTATATCTGAAAAGAAAGAGATGTTGGCTACGCTTCATTCACAACAAGATTTACATCACACTCCATTGCATGCTTAAAGGGCCTCCTTCACCTAAATTATATATGAGAGAGTGAGAGGAGAACAATTCCCATGATGCATGTGGGATAAATCGGACTAAATTTATAAAATTCCATAGGCATGTAAAATAGTAGGACTTCACGGGTGGTCACCCATCCCAATACTACTCTATCCTGAGTGCACTTAACTACGGAGTTCTAATCGGATCTGGTGCACTAACACTGTGTTGTAGGCATGTACATAAGACCAATAGGAACTCATTAAATGATGTCTGTAATTAACAAATTAAAATGACATTGCATTTCATTCCCCATCAAAAGGGTGAATATCATGGTTTATCAAAACCACGGGCTCAAAATGGTGATTCAATGGAAGAGGTGGATGGCCACTGAGATCCATATGGATCATAGGTACATGACGACAGGTGCAGAGTCATATAGGACGTCATATTCTATAAATATTAAGTCTACCTAGTTCAAGGACCGAGTCTCAAAAAGAATATTTTGGTAGTAGTACACGACTCTCCATTAGCAGGGCATCAGGGGTTCTTTAAAACTTACAAGAAGGTGAGGGAGCGATTCTCTTGGAAGGGTCTCAAGCAGGATGTGATAAGACATATCAGTGAGTGTGTGACTTGTCAACAGAACAAGTACAAGTAGATAATTCCATCATGGTTACTTCAACCACTTCCCATTCCAGAGAAGAAATGGGAAAGTATACCCATGGACTTCATTACGCCTACCCAAGGCTCAAGGTAAGGACTGTATTTATGTAGTGTTCAATAGTTTGACCAATTTTACGCATTTCTTCGTGATTCCTACTGGCTACAGAGCAATGCAGGTGGCCGAGCTACTCTTTAGAGAGATTTTTAGGCTTCACGTGTTTCCATAGAGTATAGTCAGTGACAGAGACAGTTGGTTCATCATCACATTTTGGCAGGAGGTATTCAGATTGGTGGGGACAGAGTTGACACCTAGCGCCAATTACCACCCCAAGATTGATGGTCAAACAAATATAGTCAACAAGTGGGTAGATGGATATTTGAGGAATTATGTGAGTGGACAACAAAGAGTGTGGCTAAGGTGGTTACATCTTGGAGAGCATTGTTACAACACTACCTTCCACATGTCCATAGTTATGACTCCATTCAAAGAATTATATGGGTATGATGCTCCCACTTTGATTGATTGGGTTTTTGGAGACAGCCAGGCTCCCAAGGCCAAGGAATGGATAGTAGAGAGTCGGGATATTCTCAAGGTACTAAAGGAGAATATACATATGGCACAAAATTGACAAAAGGTGAATGCAGACAGACACAGGGTAGAGCATAGCTTTGAGGTAGGGGATCTAGTATTCCTGAGGATACAGCCATACATGCAGTCATATTTGAAGAAGAGTGGGGTGGAGAATCTCAAGACTAGGTTCTATGGACCATACAAGGTCATACGCAGGGTAGAAGAAGTGGCCGACAAGCCAGAGCTACCAGAGGGGAGCCAGATTCACAATTTTTTACACGTTTATTGTCTTAAGAAAGTAGTGGGACAATTCATCAACACTTCAGAGGAGCTTACATCGTTGGTTGAGGAGGGGAAGTTGGATTTAGTTCCTAATCGGGATATATTGGAGTTCAAAGAGAGGAGGTTGAAGAGAAGAGTCATCAGGGAGTGTTTGGTCATATGGAGGGGACTTCCAGTAGAGGATGCTACTTACAAGAGTGAACAGATTTTGCAACACCCTGGGTTGATGTTGCTAGAGGACAAACAATCTAAAGAAGGGAGGATTGTAATGTCCCTTTCCGAGTAGGAGCTCCAAATAGGAGGGCTTAGTATAATAAACATCCCCTTTTAGACTATAGCCGGGAAGAAACAGGGGAAAGGGATCATTTGATGTCATTTCAGTAGGGAATGCTATATTTTGAAAGTGGCATTAATTGAAAAGTGAGAAAAGCTATTTTTTAAGTGACTTAAGGAATATAAAGCTAAATATAGAAGTCACTTAAGTGAAATGAGCTAATTATAGAGGTTAACGAAGAATTAGGGTTGGGAGAGTATATGAAAGAGAAAAATGACATAATTCCTCACTATTGCAAATTATGATTTGAGAATTGATCTTAGAGAAGAAAACACATAGGTTCAGAAGAATCAGTGGAGGATTGTGGATTCCAAGAGGAAGACACCAATTGATTGGATTCAGTGTTGAGAGACACACCCTAGCCAATTGGGAAAGCTATACAGATTTTCCATTGCTTTAGCAACAATTTCATCATGGATTCCAGAGGAGGGAATCAGTCACAGAGCAGGTCGCTTCACCTGAAGAAGCCTAGCGAATCTTATCCCTTCAAACCCAATTGAGATCAGGGCAAGGTGCTTCCATTAAACCGTCCAGAGTAGGTTTATGAGCATCCTAGCCACAATGACATCATATTCAGGCAATGGGGGTTTGCAGTCGGTTTACCAACAACAAAGATTGTACATTTTATCAGATCTACTCATCCAGGGAGACATTGAGCCAGATTCCTCCCGACCCATTGGAGGAGGAGGCAAGGTGCCTCTATTGAGACAGTTTACAGCAGATTCCTACGGTGGAATTATCCAGGGTGACTTCTCTAGCCATTTCCAACAATTTCAACGTAACTTTGTGGGTGAAAAGGAGGGAAAGAAGGTCGTCAGCCTTGGGGACTTAGCAGATCAGTAGATCCTTCTGACCTAGTTGAGCTTGGAGCAGGACACATCCAGTGAGCCAGTTTCCATCATTTTTCGACAGTGGAATCCAACAGATCTACCTTACATACAGCAGTTCCTCTTGCATGTAAAAACGTTTCACATGCATCTCATCCAACCAGCTTGCATGTCATCTTTCATGCCTTGCATGTCACCGATCTATCATTGCATGTAGTTTCTGGTACTTTTCTAGTTTATATCTTTGTATTTCTAGCATAGATCCATTCATTGTTTGATCTATCTAAAACTATTTGATTATTATTTACATGCATGGAGTTGTGAGTGAATTTTGTACATGCATGTGATTGTTTGTAATTGACTACTTAATCAAAATATCTAAACAAGCCATTCTACTCAAACAAACAACATGCAAGCTTCGCATGAAGCTCAAAACTATTGAAAATCAATCAAAAGCCCTTAACCGCATCTAGAATCCCAAAGAGTATGAGTTTCAACAACAAATAGTCAACATTTGAGGTTAATATCCATATCTACAGATCTAGGGATATTACATATTAATAATGCAAACGACGGATCACGTGACCAATCTTTGGGACTTGCAAAATCCATAAATGACTCCCAAAGGCCATATCTAGTTTCTCTTGGTGAATTTTATTTATGAGGAGTTTTCTTCCTTTCACATTTAGGCCACTAGAATTTCTGGAGATAATATTCATTTAAAATTTCTTTAGCTGGCGGAGATATTTCTCTAATGGGGGCTTGGGTTTTCTTGAGTCAATAAGTAGACTCCCTTCTTTCTAAATATTTTTCTTTGTGGTTTTTCTTTTCTCCCCCCCCCCCAACCTTGTCGAGACTTTAAGTGTGCTTTCCTTGATGTGTAGGCCTACTAGTTTTCATGTATTGGTGATAGGGCCTCCCACTTTGGCTTTCCCTTTTACTATATCCCTGTGAAGATGAATAAGTTTCTTTGGTGGTAAGGTCTCTAGAAATTCGTGCATGTATTGTTCTTTGAGAAAATATAAAGATGCTTATGTAATCAACAAGTCCTCTTGTGTTTCTTTTGAGTCTTCTGCAAAGTCCTCTCCTTCCCACTCCATTTCTTCATCTTCCCATGGGATGATAGTTGGGTCTATGTGACCTAATGTTTCCTACTCTAGGGTAGGATTCACCATTTTCCTATGCTTTCTCTCAATGTCCTCTTTGACTGATTATGGCCATGTTTTACCAAAATTTGTGTCCTTGCTCCCTTTGGGTCTAACTTGGCATTGGGAAATAATATCTGCTTTCTAATCTTTAGTTTTCTCTAAGGTTTTTTTTTATCTACTTAGACATGCGAAAGTTTTTTTTTCTTTCAGTAGGCACTGAAGTAGGTTTGTGAGTCATCTTCTTGTTTGTTTTGAGATTTCCTTAAGGTTTCTAAAAGCCCTCTTAATCCTTTTCTTTTTTTTTCTTACCTTTTTTTATGAACATAATATATAATAATAAATATAAATACATTATAATAATTAATGAATAATTAACGAAGAGACACCTTCCCAATGAAATGTTACGGGTGAAATCATGAAGATGGGTTACACTTTTGCTTGTTTTATGAGAAAAAAAAACTGTATTTCTACAATTTCTTCAACTTTCGGCATATAAAAGTATTTTTTTCATTTAGAATTTCACATTATAGTAAAAAAAAAACTTGTGAAGAATTGTGTTAGCTTTCCAATGACTATTTTTCAAAAAAAAATTATCATGATTTGATATGTCAATTTGACAATTGTTTAACAGTATGTTCCTTAAACATGAAAAGAATGATAATGAGTTACTTATTTCTACAACAATTTATCTATTATTAAACTTATGTTTTTAAGAAACGAAATATACTTCAACAATCTACAGAGACTCTATTTTATTATGACTATAATTTTGAATCTAACGGATGAATATTATAATTTCTAGAATTTTTTTAAGTTGACCAAGCTGAAAACATTGCAGATTTTAAACACATGTTTTTATACATGTTGTATCTATCTTAATTTTTACTTAAAACTAAAATCTAAATATACCCTTTTGAAAAGAATAGTTTAAGGATTATGAATATATTTTTTTCCAAATTTTTCACTGTATATTTGTAGAGATAGCGATATTTCATTTCACCGAATAATAATGTCTACTGAAAATATTATGTAGTGATTTAAAAAAAAAAAAAAAAATAGATAAAAATAAAGAAAATGAAAACAAATTAAAGGAATTGAAAGTAGATTCAATTTTGGAAATGTTGGTGTCATTTTCGAAGCCAAATTCTCAGTATTTGTAGGAGTCTGCAACCTCCAAAGTTCAGGTAAGCTTGGGGCAATTCTGTGGTTTTTGTTTTCAGTCCCAATTTCATGTTTTCGGCCGAAAAACTAATATTTTGGCCAAAAGAATAAAATCTAATGGAAACCATCAAAGCTGAACAGTTTCCAAGGTTTTTGGCCAAAAAAACCTTCTTTCGGCCGAAAGGATGTTGAGCGAATTCCGTTGGTTGGAAAAAATGAAAAGACACATCGTATCATTTCATTTCGCACCAAATTGTATAAATAGGCTTTCGACTGAACACATTTAACACAATTCATTGGATGGACAGACAAATATAAGCTCGAGTATAGGGATTTCAAAGCATTTCTATTACTGATTGCAGCTATATTATTTTCTTTCTTTATTTCTCCCCTCTATTCCATAGGCTTAATCGAAGGATCGATATCGATACATGGTGGTTTTCCAGAGCACTTAAACAAAGTTTCAAAACATCTTTTTGGTTTTTGTTGAATAAGGTAATTGATGTTTGTTCAAGTTTTTATTGGAATAACAATTTATATGTTGAAAGATAAATAATGAGCATTTTTTCAAGGTGAAGTCTTTGTTGAACATATATTTTACAGATAACTATAAAAGTCATGGGAAACAAAAGTTTGCGCAAGAGAAAATATGATCACACTCGAGATGATACTCGCCAAATCGAACAAAGGAAAGAGCTTTATCAGAGAAAGAAACAAGAACGTGCAAATATTCAAGAAAGAAACAATGATAATGTCAATAGAGATTTTCGGAAAAAAGAATTTCAACCAGGTATGCATGCACATATGATGATCGAGCAAACGACACACATTGGGACTGTATTCAGAAAGTACAAAATTCAAAGTATAGAATTCAAATTTAAAATATTGTAAATTTAATATAATTGATTGTAATTACAAATTGATGTTTTTCAAAAAACATAAATAAATTTGTCTCATAATGTCGAAGAAGACGTTGAAACCGAAATTGAAGCAGAAGACGTTGAAATCAAAATTGAAGCAAAAGACGAATCACCTATAGGTATGTACATAAATTTAGATAATACAAGATGAACACTCAAGAATATATAATTTAGTGAATTTATGTTCGTGTTATGTTTTTTTAATATAAACTTTAAATTGAAATATGCAGGAGAATCTATCAATATTGATGATGAAATATTAGAAAATGTTTATACTAACAAATTTGGGAAGAAAAAAGCTAAGCATTATATAAGATATCGAACTAAGAATATGTATAATACTTTTTTCAAAAATGAATTAGTAACAGTACAAGCTCAACTTTTACTTTGTCTAATGAAGTCAAGAAAGTTAAAAGAAGCTACATCATTATTGGGTATTCAAAATTCGACAAATGATACAAAGGTGACACAGAATGTTTTTAACAATATAACTAGTGTATTAAAATATTTTGGAAAATCTCGAAAAGAAGATGTTTGTGTTGCACGTAGAGCAATACAAACAGTAGTTGTTTCATCTAGCAATATAAAAGATCGTTTGACATGACACATGGCAAAAACGATGGGAACGTCAAGAAAAACATTACACAAACATAGAAAATTTTGTTTCCAAATAGATGTAAATGATGAATTGGCTTGTTGGACAATTATTTCTAGACAACCCTACAAAGATAGACTTGCATAAAATGTTAAAGAATTCGCCCGTAATTGTTGGTTGGAAGAATATCGTGTTTCACCACATACAAGGGATGTGTTGCAACGAAGAATAGCATGAAATCAATATGAAGAACATCCAAAACATATATTTCCAAAGACACAAATAGAGTTGTTTAATAAGTTCAAAGAAGAGCACAAAGAAGTTAAAATTTACATCAATACATTTGTGCAACAAAAACCATGGTTTGTTAGACTCATCACTGTCCGTGACACGTGTTGTTGTCGTTATCATGTGGAGTTTGAGTTGTATTACAACACTTTTTTGGATTTTGGTAAAAATTTATGGCCAGGTTCACCTCCTCCTTCCACATTCTGTGTTTTTATATCTGAAATTCTATGTGAAAGAGAAGATGATGATTTATTTTACAAAAAAAAATGTGTTGGTGGAAAGAAATGTGATCGTTGTGGAAATCTAATTTTGTTTCATTCAAAGTATCATATTGATATGAATGATCAATCATTTTCTAATATAAGAGCCAATTGGAAGAGATATGAATATATGAGCAACACGGCTCCACATTCTTCAAATGTTATTTCCAAAAGGATTGATTTGAAGGTAGATAATATCAGTGTGATAGAATTTTTTGAGAAGTTTGAGGAAGAAATATATAAATACAACAAGCATTCACATAGAGCTCGATGGAAAGATCTATAATTCAAGCAATCTCGTGAAGTGTTTCCTCCAGGGACAATTTTGTTTGTAGTTGATTTTGCAGAGAATTACACATTCGTTGCACAAAAAGAAATACAAAGAAAATATTATCATTCTGATCAAGTCACGATATTTGTCCACGTTCTATATAGACATGTTCAACAGAGTCTTCCAAACATAGAAATAACCAACGACAATCGACATGTTATTAAATAATAACACTTTTATATAAGTGATGATCGAGCACACGACACACATTATGTACAACATTTTTTTGATAAATTTTATGATTCATTGAAAGAACGCGAAATCAGATTCAATCGACATTGGATATAGTCTGATGGGTGTGCGGGTCAGTTCAAATCTGCACGATCATTCTATTGGTTATGTCTTCTTCATAAAAAATTAAACATTACACATTGTTGCAATTTTTTTTAGACTGGTCATGGAAAATGAGAACAATACGATGCAAGGGCATGTATAAAATGAGCACTTCGAAGGTGTCAGCTGAACCCTCATGCCGATCAATTTGAATCCGCTAAACAAGTTGTTGAATGGTGAAACATGGCTCTAAGCCATGAATATAATCCATCAAGGGATGTGCGCAGGTGTGTCTATGTATAAATGTTACATGTATGTACACAGGATATATAAATTTGAACGTGTTCAAATTTATATTCAATCTTCAATCATTTTCTTGAGAGATTTCAAGTTAACAAGTTCTTGTCTTGTGCAAGTTTTTTTGGTATGTTGGAATCGAAGATGTAAATAGAGCAATCCCATATGACGCCAGTACAATACCTAGGACAAGAAAAATACAGTCAGTTAAAACAAAATGTTTTCAAAATGGGTTTGCATTTGATAGACGAAATGACTCTTGTTTTTGTTCAGTTTGCATAGAGGACACAGAATCCATAGATATTTACGAGAACAAAAATGCAGGATATGTTAAAGCTTGGAGACATACTGAACTTAATGTAGAAGGGAAAATGCCACTTGCAAGCTCAGAGGAGATGGAATCAAATGAAACTATAGTATCATTTGATGGCGATAGAGTTTTTGATCTTGTTAGAGAAGGTAAAATTTTTATGTTTAAATTTTTTCAAATAACTTGTAGATACATACTTCTGTGATAATCTAACATGAATTATTTGTTGTCCAATATATCCAATTATTTGCAGGAGATGTTTTTTCCATCGTTGCACCTGTAGACAACACTGAAAACATGAAATATTATTTGATGCGATGCACAGAACAAAAGATGAGGCTATTAGAAGATTTTGATGATAACGGTTTTATATATGAAAGAGGATCCATTGTATTGAACGGATATTTTTTTCAAGAAACCCATCAAACTGATACTCATGTTCACTTTCAAGACTACTAGTCAGATGTCATGAGTTGTCAATATAGTCATTTGGTATGTGCAGCGCGCATAAAGTTAATAGAAGTTCAATAAAAAAAAAAGTTAGAAAATGGAAAATGTCCAAAGTCGATCATGAATGAATAATTGAAGATGGAATACCATTATGTTGTTTTTAAACAAACTTGGCACATGTGTACATTCCAGAATTTTTAATTTTTCATTGAAAGTACATTCCAGATTTTGATAACTTGTTTTGACTATCTTCAAACATATTTCCAATTATGATATTTATAAAAGGGGTACTATGTATAAAAAACTCACTTGGGAACTGCACCCCAATTAGTACCTAAAAGTATATTGTTAATACTTACAACCTAATTAGTATAGGATTTACGGAACTACTAATTTGTATGGAAGTGAAAGAACCATTTGGTAACTTGTACCCCTATCGATACCCATAAGTATGTCATTGGGAAATTTCACCCTAATTAGTATAGAAGTAAAAGACATGCTTGGGGCACACCTTAATTTACATATATAGGAGTGAGACAACAACTTAATGAATTTGCATCTTAGTTAGTGCTAAAATTATGTTCTTGGGA
>ML780312.1:525227-549325 GCA_009831015.1 Picea engelmannii | reverse complement strand
AAAAAAAAAAGGTTTTCTTAATGTGCACGTGAAGAAGTATATGTGCACACCAAGAAGTTTGAAGGAAATATTCCATATTTGGCATTAGTTAAGTTAATTGTCATTTAAAAAGTGAGAAAAAGTAATTTAAAAGAAAAAGTTTCAAAGAAGAGGAAAAATGACTATTTTATTTTACATTTGGAGATTTACCATCCCATAGTTTTGGAAAACTATTGGCCCATGGTATTCGATACCATATATAATGTGTGTGTGTGTGTGTGTGTGTGTGTGTGTATTTACCTCTAAATAAGTATTTTACAAAACGTAGAGTCGCGTTTGTTGAGCCCTAATAGCCGCTAACAAATAGTCAAGAGTATAAAAGGGAATTTTATTATAAGTCAAAACATAAGGTACTATTTATAAAGTATAAGGAGATTATATATATATATATATATATATATATATATATATTCTAAGAGGAGAGTCCATTTTACATTTATCATTTATTGAAAAATAAGAAGTGAACCATGACATCTACAAAGAATACATTTTCGGCAAAATGTCTCTATTGTGGAAAAGAGGAAAAGTATGAAAGGGGCCTTATGAATGGAACTCGCCCTTGTCCATATTGTAAAAAACTTTTTATTTTAATAGAAAATCAAGGTAGCACCCATTGGGAAATGAAAATAAAATAATTAGAAAACCAATTAATTCATTATCAACAACACAACAAAAATTTACAATTTCAAGTTGGGTTGGAGCAAATGCTAAAAAAACAAGAAGAGAGACAAAAACAAAATCTTGAGGGAAAATTACAGGAAAAAGACAAAGACAATTCTTACTTTAAGATCATAACCAAAATTTATTGGTACAACTCAACAAATCAAAAGATAAGAAGCATAGGGATCAGAAGTTAGAGCAAGCTAATCATTATCTCATTAAGAAATTATCATAAAAGGATGAAGAGAATTGTCTCCTAAAAATCCATAATCAAAGTTTAATTACCTAGATTAAGAAGATAAAGAGTGATAAGAAGATGGTAGAGAACAAGTTAGAACAACTTATAAATAAAGAATCATTGGTAGATAAAGAGACAATGAATGAACCAATGGAACTACAAAAGTCTTCAAATGGAAAAAACCTGATGGTGGATAAAGAAATTAAAACAGACCCAGTCAACCTTACAGCTCAAAAGAATTCAATTGATGTAAAGAGGTCTTCACATGTCAAAGTAGAAACAAGCCAGGGCTATGAAGAAGACTCAATTCCAAGTGTTAATCAAGAAGAAGTTACAAGTACACGAAGTAAATATCAGGTTGCAAGGATGCCTTATAGACATTCTAATCACAAAAATCGATACTTCAACCAATCAATGTATCCACAGAAACAAATGACAAATATGTCAAAAATTATTACCTCCATTACAAATGATGCACAAGGTAGAAGTTATCAGGGGAGTCAAAATACGTCAAATTGTCTACAAGAACCCCATAAAAGCCCCATTGTGCAAAAGATTGATTTAAGGTGGCCAGACTCCCTTATAATTCGACGGTTCTATGCAACGCTTAGAAGATTCTATCGTTTCAAGCTCTCAACGAGCATTAATTCAGGAATAAAGAATGAGGAGACGATATTACAAGCCAGAGAAAGAGATAAGTCTTTCATAAATATGCTTTGAGGACAAAGCATTTTTCAGGGGAAAGCAATGTTATGAACATAATATATAATAATAAATATAAATACATTATAATAGTTAATGAATAATTAATGAAGAGACACCTTTCCAATGAAAGGTCACGTCTCTTCATGGAAGGGCACCCCTGCGTGGGTATATAAGGCCCTCGTTCTTATTGTATCTCATCATCTCATATTCATATACATTATTATTTAATATATTATCCTTTATGGATTATAACCTGTTGTCCTACCTATATTGGGCATTTACCTGGTGAACCGGCTTGGTTCACCACATCTTAAATGTTTTCAACATTGAGAGGCTAGCCCCTATAGAGGTGCCCGTGTTCATGGCACTTCCATCATCTAAAGGGAATGTTCTTATATTCTAAAATATATATTCATTCATTATCTTGGTGGTTGATGTGAATGGAATCTGGAAGAACCTCAACAACATTCATATAGACATGAATCTAGGCATATGAAATGTATTTACTTGATTTGATGAACTTGGAGGTTTTGACATAGGTTCCTAGCATGTTGTTTGTACAAACATTGTCTCTTTGACCCATCATTCTTGAGGCAATGAGTACATGTAAAGCTAGACTGGGGCATGGGTGAAATCTTCCTTTTCCAAGCTAAACCTTTTCATGCAACAATGAAGATGTAGGCCTGCAGAGTTGTAGAAGTATAGTCCATTTTCAAACACCCTCTCTTTATCTTTTGTATTGGTGAAGATAATGTTTGTGAAGAAGCCATTGGAGCCTAGTTTGAGTTCAAACCTGCCTTGGGTTTCCATTAACCATTTATCAACCAAATGTGGGCTTTCTTAGAGGGTTATATTCTGAGAATTTTTTTATGACAACATGATCCCACATATACTAAATGTGGTTGTTAGTTCTAGCCAATGTTGCTTCATAGTGAGGGTTTTCAGAGGTTTTTGCTAGGCAACCTCTTTTTATTTTCTCTTAGGGAACAATTTTCAAGCACAAGCACAATTTGGATGGATTTGGGGCTATTGGTTGCTCACCTATTACCACATCCTTCAAAAAAGGCAACATCATAGAAGGATCTCCTCTTTTTTTTTTTTTTTGAGGTCAAGGGAATCAGATGGAAGGAAAAACCTCATATACTAGAGCTCAAACCCTAGTAAAAAATATGAAACCCTTCCAACAAATAGTTATATATATATGATGGTGACATCATAGAAGGCTCTCCTTCTTTTGTGGAGGTTATGCTCAAACCCTAATAAAAGATATGAAACCCTCCTAACAAATAGTTCAATAGTTCAATATTATATATATAGGATGGTGAAATAGTTATATATATATATATGATGGTGACATCATAAAAGGCTCTCCTTCTTTTGTGGAGGTTATGCTCAAACCCTAATAAAAGATATGAAACCCTCCCAACAAATAGTTCAATATTATATATAGGATGGTGACATCATAGAAAGTTCTCCTTCTTTTGTGGAGGTTATGGGAATCAAACGAAGAAAAACCTCATATGGTAGAGCTTAAATCAATATTATATACATATATATAAAGGATGGTGCGAAGGCTCTCCTTGTTTTGTGGAGGTTATGGGAATCAAACGAAGGAAAGCCTCATATGGTAGAGCTTAAACCTTAGCAAAGGATATCAAAGCCTACCAAACAAATAATTCAATATTCTCTCTTTCTTTACTTATATATAAGACAACATCATAAAAGACTCTCCTTCTTTTACGAAAGTTATAGGAATCAAATAATTCAATATTCTCTCTTTCTTTACTTATATACAAAAACAACATCATAAAAGACTCTCCTTCTTTTATGGAAGTTATGGGAATCAAATGAAAAGAAACCTCATATGCTAGAGCTCAAACCGTAGCAAAGGATATCAAACCCTCCCAACAAATAATTCAATATCTTCTTTTTTCTTTACTTATATATAAAGACAACATCATAAAATACTCTCCTTCTTTTATGGATGGAAATTATGGGAATCAAGTGAAAGGAAACCTCATATGCTAGAGTTCAAACCCTAGCAAAGGATATCAAACCCTCCCAAATGGTTCAATATTCTCTCTTTAGTTCATTATTGTCTCTCTATATGAGGTTTTTGATTGGAGCTACAATTAATAATTGATTTGACTTAGTGTTTTGTACTAGAGTGGGTCCTTGCTGGTGCATATGCCTTTATAGACTACGTGCCACATCAAATGATTCAGGTTGAGGGCTAGGTAGGGTTCAATGGATAGCATGGAAGAAGGCATATATCGTGAGATGAGGTGGTTTGGTATTAATGGGATCCAATCTATAATGTTTGAAATTTTTAAATTTTAAAAAATTAATATATATATATATATATATATATATATATATATATATATAAATTTATATTTGGTCTATCTATATATTTTAAAAAAACAAAACCTAATCTGAAAACAACATTATCTCAAATCAAAACATATAATGTGGGGAAACATTTTCATAAAAATAATTGAAATACTCATCCAAAAATATTGGTGGACATAATTGCTTTGAAAATTCAAATCACAGGAGGATAGATATAGTCAATGGCCTCCTGAAAGTTACAGGGATTTATGCCCAACATTATATGCTTGTGAGATGTAACATCTCAAATACCATTTATCCGCCATACTTGAATGCATAACTCCCCTGCAGGTTCAGGGTACGACGGATATTTATCCAGGTCCAAAAACCAAATAAACATCACCAGCATTGATCTGACTCCCAACTCCGCCCCAAATGCCCACAATATCTATATGTCGTCGGCCGCTCACTGGTCGCTTTGCTCCCCGTCTGGCCAGCGAAGCCCCGCATTGGAGCCGAAAGCTGGCGGTCATATAGCGCGCGGTCATGTGGATCTGACAGAGTCGCATACGCATTGTGGATCCTCAAAAACATCTGGGTACTCTTTTTTTTCTCCTCAGGAGAAGCCGCTTGATCCGGATGAATCTCCCGCGCCAGCTTTCTGTAAGCCCTCTTTATGTCCTTTGCAGTCGCTGCGGGGCCTATCTCCAGTACTTCATACAAATTTTTTGAATCCATGTGACCCTTATCTGAAGTGGCCGCCTCTGCGCCCACAGAGGCCTGCATTGCTCGCACCTTGAAACACCGCCGAAATCTTACATTTCTGCTTCGGCTGCTCGATCCCGCAGGTAGTCTCTGGAGGTCCATATGACCAGCGCTTGGCGATTCATAGGATGAGAAAAATTTAGATGAAAATACAAGAGAAGAAGCCATTACTGATATATAAATTTTCTTCTCTGAAAAACAAAGTGGGTATTGTTTCTTTAAGACTGATGCACTGAATAATCTCTGGCAGAAACTATGGATAACAGAAGGATGGAGGATCTAACACTAAAACTATCAGTTAACAGAGGGGATTTGCAGAGGATAAAAGTAGGAGAACATGGAAGTCTTTTAATGAGGGGAAGGTTTTGATTATATAGAAAAACGAAGCGGAGGAAGATGCAGGGAGGAAGAGGAGGAGATAAAAAGCTTTCTGGAATGGCATTGAACAGGACAAAAAAAATTCTGGATAAGAACAGATCTGACTGCGGTGAGGCCGCGTTCGATGCATCATAGCATCTGTAGAGCTGAGAAGATTAATTAAAAAATGAAAGATTCTTTTAGTTTGTTGGTTTATTTAACCAAGAAAACCATAAAACCTTTTATAGAGGAATCGCCCATTGAATTCTTCTGAAACTAGTTCCTCTCTGAGAATGGTAGGTGGCGTATGGCAGATTTTCTTCCATGGACGACGGTTTTAAGAGGGATCGGCCATTGAACTCTTCTGAAATTAGTTCCTCTCTGAGAATGGTTGGTGGCGAATGGCAAATTATCTTCCATGTCAGCAGAAGCACATCCATTGGATTTTGTTACCGTCTGATATCGCTGCACTTTCGTCTCCAAAAGCTTACCTTATCCACTGTTCTTTTCATCTGAGAAACTCAAAATTTATGGAGAGGATAAGGTAATCTGGGAATGGTAGGTGGGTTATTGGGAACTTATCTGCCACGTTACCTTCGAAGCACATTGGATGGATTTTGTACTTCCTGCACTTTCCTTTTTCAGATCCTGACGTTATCCAATAAATTAGTATCAATTTATTGAGAGGATAAGGTCTTTGCACATTCTCCTTACGTGGAATCAGGCGCGAGGCTTAAACTCAGCATGTGCCATGTTTGAGTAAACAACAGTTTGAGTGTGATATTTTAATTAATCAGTAGGCTAAAGATTCTACCAAAGATTTTATCAAAGATTTTACCAAAGATTTTATCACATGAAGAATTTTTTTTGGGGATATTTGTTTCAAATTCGGTTAGAAATTGTTGGATTTGTAGATTTAACTGATTATTTTTGTAAAATCGGAGTGCCTTGACAATTTTTCAACATGTTGAATCGATTTCTGCATTCAAAAATGGATTCTGAACAACAAAAAATAGTGATTGAAATTTTATATCCTCTCTAGCCATTGATAAAGTCAATTCTTGATGTTATTATTATCCGCAAAAGTTCCATTTATTTTGTCTCTATGATGCTAAGAAAGATTGGTATTTGATCGTAGATATGCAAATTAATCAATGCCTATATGGGTAGGTTGAAGTCAAACAAAATATGGCCTTCAATGTCTTCCAACATGCACATATTTACCTAACGGGGTACCATCGATTGATTTCAATAGATTTCTCTAATGGGATACCATCGATTGATTTCAATATAGTTATATGTTGGTGAGGATAGACGCTATAGCATTATTGTGATGGGGACCAATATCCACCATGCTATGTAACATTGAATGTTGTATGAAGTTGGGTATACATCGTTTAATTTGAAGCAATAATATCCACCATGCTATGTAACATTGAATGTTGTATGAAGTTGGGTATGCATCATTCAATTTGAAGCAATTCAAATCCGACGATACATACCCAACCTCACGTAACATTCAATATTGTGTATCATGATGCTTAATATTTACCTTAGTGTGACAATATGGGTAGGTTGGACTCAAATAAAATATCATCTTAATTGTCCTCAAACATGCATGGATTTACGTAATGGGGTACAAATGATCTTTATAGACTAGTATGTTGGTGTAGACAGACACTATAACATTAGTGTGACGATATGACTATCATCGATGTGTCACGATGATGTGAGAGTATAACTAACATCAACATGTCATGTCGATGTTATAGCCTAACTCATACGCGAGAAACTACACTCTATAGGCGTATGACATATAGACTAACACAAATACCTGCAACTTCAAGGGAGTTGGGGACTATATCTATACTTGTTCGAGTAGGTCATGCCCTCTAATAAGCATACAAAGGACAAATATTAAAGTTAGGTGAACCTATCTATTAAAATTGCCAAAGGAGAATTATAAAGACCAAAATTGCTATCTAGATATCATTGAAAGTAGAACAAGTTGCACAAAGCCATTAACATCGTTAATAACTCAACCAATCAATAGGGTGAGGCCTCATTTCGGTGAACAACCATCACTGTTCTTATGGGTGGGTTGTTATTCGTCATTGGTTGGATCCATATATGGGATAACAAACCTTCAAACTTCATTAGCATGTGTACTTTCCTTGAGAGGTTTCTCCCTCTCGAAAATGGTAAGGACAAGTTGTTGGAACATCATTTTTGTGTCACAAGGAAGAGGGGAAAGTGTGATGGTGTTCCCTTCTCTCACAAACAACTCAATCAATGATGTATTGTGGGCTTCCTTAAAACCTTTGGGATTGCCTAGAATGGGATGTATGGGTTGGAGCACTGATGAGTGGCTCCTTGCGCAAAATGTAAGGAGTACCACTCTGATACTCTAAGAGCTAGTGCATTTTTGTCGCATCCAACTTGACCTTCTAAACTTACATAGTAATTTACATATACAAATTGCCAAAAACTTAGATAGTTACCATACGATAAACAATGTTTAATGTGCTTATCTTTATTAAAAATGACATCATTTTGTTCCTTGTTGCATGAAATTCAATGACCCATAAAAGAATAACTCGTAAAGGAGTAGCTTCCAAAATATGGAAACAAGGAAAAGTTAGCTACAAAATTTAGTGACGAAGTCCTAGATAAAATTAACATATATACGATACCAAAAAACTGTTTGAAAATTTTGAATTTACCCATAATAGAACATAATAGACATTGAGATTGAGCAATGCCAAGGTGAATCAACTAATGCCAAAACCCAATCCCCATCATGAAAGACCAGGTAGAGAGAGCCAATTGGGAAACACTACCTATACGGAAGAGTTAGGTCATTTATTTAGATCTAAACTACCAAACCTTCTTCATCTGGCAATTATAGGTAGGCTTGTGACAGAGCCACATGTTGGCATCAACTAGTTTATACTTAATAAAGGGCTCTTCCATTTCAAGTCATTCCACTAGATTTCAAAAGATTGCAAGCATAACTTTAAAGAGTGGTGATATTTTCTTTCATTCAATCAAAACCAGCGTATTTGGGTTTTACCCGTTCAATCAAAACCAATGTATTTGGATTTACCTATTATTAAAATTTATCCTTTAACACTGTATCTATGTCTCTAATAATACTAGTCATCCCCTTTCTAATATTTCTCAAAGATAAGAACCATGTTGACTTGGCTAGTGCATTTTCCTTCATGCAACAAAATGAGAGATCACACCACGAAGAATAACAATAAAAGGACATATTAAATCTTAAAAGGACATATTAAATCTTAGAGCTTGGCCTTCCCAACTAAGATGGAGTTTAATAGTTTTCTTAGCCTTCCATATACTCAAAGCAACACCAATGCCTTTTACCTTCACACACATCACAATAACGCTTCATAAGTTGAGACCGGTTCAAGATTTCTTGTAGCACCCTCCTATGCTATTAAAACTGAAAATGCATCAAAATCAAATGTAACATTCTTTTTTCTTATTTTTCTAATTGTGCACCATAAGTTCAACATGGTTAAATAATCTCAATTGGCAAAGTTAGTTACAAGATCTGTTATTTGGCAAAGGAAAAACTCAGATGCTAAGGTGTTACTTATTATTTTAACACTTAGTTTACATAGTAAATATTAATCAGACTATGGATTTCTATCGAAAAATATTAACACTTAGTTTACATGGTAAATATTAATCAGACTATGGATTTCTATCATTAATAACGAAAAATAGCCAGATCATAAACACCATTCGCACTTCCATGATTGAGGCAAAGATAGATAATACTAATAAAATTAGTTGATTTGTATAATCTAAGTTGTGAATTCCCAGCCATAAGGTTATAATAGGAACATTAAAATTCGTAGAGGCTAGAATCTCTCTTACATATGTAAACTACTTACAACAGTGAATAAACATTGAGGTTTACATCTCACACAATTAATACAACATAGATAATGCAACATGTATATCTTGTGTTGAGAAGGAGGTCTCTCTCATAAATAACGAGACAAGTATATCTTGTGTGGAAAAGAAGGTCTCTCTCTTTTTTAATTGCTACTTACATTTTAACTAAGCAAATACTTATAATTAGTTTAAAAAAATACTTATAATTAGTTTAATACAAGTTTTTTCACATCAATAGATGAAGTTTTTTCTCAAACCAAAAATTTGGATAAAGTTATTTTAAGTGCACTTCATTCATTCTTACCATGAGACTAATTACTTTCTATTTCATTAATAAATAATTGTTACATTTCGGTGTTGGTTAGTTGTTCTATGAAATGACTTTTTTCGCTAGAATCCGGCGATATAAATGTACAGGAATCACTAATTTTTTGTTGTTCAGAATCCATTTCTGAATGCATAAATGAATTCAACATGTTGAAAAACTCCCAAGCACTCGGATTTTACAAAATAATAGCTTAAATCTACGAATCCAACAATTTTTCACCAAATTTCAGACAAATATCCCCCCCAAAAAATCTTCATTTCACAAAATCTTTATCCTACAACTTACATTTCTACCTTTAAATTAATGTGCCACTACTTAAATCACTTTAAGACATTTAAGACATATTGTAAACCTTGCCTAAATTAAGGTTTACAATACCAACTTCATTTGAGTGCTTACAAATTGATTTACACCTTACTTATTTGCTTACCTTAAATTGCAATTTAAAAAGATTTAAAACTCTAAAGAATTTTATATCCAATGTTCAGTTACTAACCCCATATATCTCTCTATGAGTTAAGGTCAAACCCTTTTATATTAGTGAAGTTATCAACCACGATAGATTACTTTTTAATATAAACTGTTATCAATGATTGCAAATGCATTTGCTTTGGAATTTATAAATAATAAATGTATTAAATACCATTAAGTGCATGCTTTAGATTCAAGTCATTATTTAAGGAGGTCGAAATGATCACTTTTGTACTAACATAGATTTTAAAATAATTAATCATCTACTTTATTAACATTAGTGATTACTAAAATTACTAACTACTCTTAAATATACCCAAATTGATCATGAGTATTATGCATTGACTTATTTTCTTCCAATGCAATGGTTTACGTTTTAGTTAGGGCGTCTTAGTTTTAGGATCAACTCTTGAATTGAATATGATCTTAACGTAATGTAGGGTGAGTTTGCCAAGTTTTCAATTAAAATAAATTAATTTTCTCTTTTACTAAGTTAAAATAGATTGATATAGATTGATGATAAGTTATTAATTAATTTAGTTATTTATCTACAAACAAAGTGTTATATATAAAATTTCTGATTTATTTTATGTGTTAATATGAATTTATGAAGATTTATCGATTTGTAAACGGTTGTGAATATTTTATTGGACAATTTGTCATAATAGATCTAATAAAATACTGAAATCTTTACTGTGAAGGTTAGTTTCTTTTAGATCTTAGTTTCTTTAATTATTGGTTTTTGCTTAAAATGTATGAAATACTTGAAAAGAAAAAAATAGAGAACATAAATAAATACTCACGCATCATCCACAAATAAACTCAAAATATAACTTGGGAAACTTAATATGAGAGGAAACCCAACTAGAAGGTGAGGTTGCTTTGCTCTCTTTTCTTCAAATGTAAGTATAAAGAAAGAGAAACTCTTCGTGGAGTTGTCTTTGACACTGGTCTATATGGCTGCTACATAATCTCTTATCCTTGGTTACGCTCTCAAAACACCACTCCTAGGTGCTCTACTCAACTATGGAACAAATACAATGCTAAAGAATGAAACCCCTTCTCCTCCTAGTGGCCCAGTATTTAACATCGCCTGATAGCCATCTAGGGGTAGGGTTTTGACTTCCTCAACCCTCAATTGTGATAAGGTTTTGGACCTTCTAGAATCCTCTTGAAATTCCATACACGGATAGTCCCATATGCGTGACTAATGGAGGTTGACATGGAATCCACTTGTACCATGATGGTCAACACGGTAGGTCAACTTGCGAGAGGTATAACTTTTTCATATGAGATCTGATTGACGTGATTTTTGCACCGTTTGAAAGGTATCGATGTGTAGAATAACGTCAAGGGGTCCTAGATAGAGTTGGGAAAGTTTGACCCCCAAAAAAGTTGTTTGATGCCTCAAAATGGCTCTACAATGTTTTAAACCCCAATTTTCCAAACTGAGACTTGCCATTAAAATGACCTTGCAAGTTGTGTTAGCACATGAAATGTTCAGGAGTAAAATTTTTTGACCTTAGTCCATGTAAGAGTCGTGGTGTCATGATAGTTTTCATCATCACGAAATAAATAGGGGCCAACATTGGTATCCTAAACCTTGGCCATTCTCAAGTTTGTTATACCAAAGGAGCACTTTACAGTTTCCTCTTGCAACAATAACCTTATCCACTATATTACTATGTGCTGCAAATTGTGCACTGCAAATTGGTGCTGCAAACTCTATGTTTTCTGATAGATAAAACCTTCCTTAATTGAGATTCATCCAGGTCTGAGGTTCTAACCTGTCAACTCATATTTTTCTCCTCATAAATGGAAAATCTTGCAAGCTTTTCTCAAAAACCTAGTTCAATTCGCACTGCAAACTTAACAACTGGCACTGCAAACCCTCTGTTTTACACAGAGTTGCTTCAATTTTGTCTGTTTGTATTGAACTAGGGTGCCACGTGGGGCCCTATTATTGGGCCACGTGTCAACACCCTATTGGACCGTACCACCAAGTCATTGCCCAGTCATCTTTTTGTACTACCACGTGTCCAACCCAGAGCCAACCACCTGTCGGTCACATCACAAACTCATCCAAGTTGGATTTTTGTTCTTCTTTTCTCACCTCCTACTTGCAGCATGTTCATCCTCCAACTTTCGTTGTGCATACAATTAAAACTTAAGTGATGATTTTGGGTCTTGAGCTAAATTTAACATCTTCATATGATTTCTCCAAGGTTAATTCATGTTTCAAGAGATTTGTAGCAGGCTCAGGAAGCTTTTTCCCAACTTCTTATGCAAGTTTTAAAGTTTGGAATCATTTTGGAGGTAAACATGCACCTACAGGAAATTTCGCAACGCATGCTATCAAAGACACTGTGAACTGGTATTTTGGGACAATTTGCATCAAATTAGTACACAACAGAGTCATTATTTCATCATAACTTATAAATATTGATCTGGGTTCTTTTGAAATGTTTTGTGGAGATGAATCATAATATCATGGACTTGCTGACAAAAAATCAGCCTGACCCAATTCGTCGTTTGGGAGAAAAGTTGAAATCATCACCTACAGGAAAGTTTGCAACGCATGCTATCAAAGGCGTTGCAAACTCTAACCGTTTGATAAATATGAGAAGTAGGAGGGATTCCACCTATTTGAGGGGGTTCTAATGGTTTCCTAGGAGGTATTTGGACATGAGGGACATGTGTTCTATCACCATATCGAGCAACATGACCTGTTTCAAAAGAAATTTATCACAATAGACAAGATCCAAAAAAGTAGGAGCTAGGTGGATTTTCTATTTCATCTTGTTGTAACAACTCCTAGAGAAAATAGAATCCAATGCAGCCACTTGGGATTCGACCTATTTAGAGTGGGAAGAATGATATACTATATATAGGATTTTTTTTGTTGAGGAAAGGGTTGGATTCATGATCCAGGTGGATATTGGTGGCTACCCACCTATTCCACTTGGACCCCCACCATTGCTTCTTTTTGTTTTTCAGTTTCTGCACAGTTTACTATTTTTAGCAGTTTTTTGGGTCCTGAACTTCTGGAGCCGTTTTGAGGCCCTAAACGACGTTTTTTGGGAAAACAAGGAGCAACATAGAAGTTCCTTCGATGTTGCTCACATCAAAAGTGTAGTCGAATAGATATTTCTAATGAGGTATTGAGCACGTCAAACAAAGATCGTATGCCAAAGTTACGTCCCCGAGAAGTTGATGTACCAATTTACCCAAATGGGGTCCATAGTCTTGGCGTTTTATCTCCTAGGGTCAGTTCTTTGGATGTTTAGGGTTTTCCATTGTTTCTCAATAGTAAATAGGCTTTCGAGCCTTATTGTAACACAATTCAGAGGTCGGTAGCCGCCACATCTCTTCTCAGAGATACGCTACCAGCGCCCTAACTAGTTTATTTCCATTCTGTCTGTAAGTATATTTTAGTCGTTTGTTATTAATGAAATGAAGTTTTATTTCCACTGCATCTCTACGTTTATGTGTATTTTTGTATTTCATTGTGTTCCTGCATAAATCTGGATCAGTGGTATCAGAGCAGTCTGCTCATTCTCGATCCTTCTTTGCATGTCCCCAACGAGGTCAGGGTATAAGGAGTTGGGGCTCGATCTGGTTGAACCTTTGCAATATTAGCCTCACAAACCCCAACAGTCGACCATGGGGGAAGAAAAGAAAGATGAGGGAGTAGGATATCCTATCAAAATGTTGCTCAAGGAGGCCCTCGAGAAACAAAGGAACACGATGATGGACAACTTTGCCTAGATGCTTCAACGGCTGCCCACTGGCAGCGCATCTACATCCAGCAACCACTCTGGAGGCGCCACTTCTTTGACATTCCCATATTTAAGGGCTAAATAGATGCAGATGGCGTTGATAGATGGTTGAATCTGTTAAAAGGATATTTATCGGTTCATGACTTTTCCGACCGAGAAATGATTATTTTTGCACTCCTCAAAGCTGCCCCCCATGTCAAGGACTGGTGGGAAACCTACAGGGAGCAATAGGCGAGGGATAACCCTCTCTGTTCTCGGTCACACCCACTTGGATCTCTTTCCAAGACGCAATCAAGGAACAATATTATCCCATGGGGAGCTTTGAGGACAAATGCATACAATGGACTATGTTGTGGTAGCAAAGGGACCAAGATGTGCATGAGTTGACGAATCTATTTCATACCCTATGCACAAAGTTGGGTATCAAAGATTCAGAGAAACATTTGGTGTTAAAGTACCGCAGTTGTTTGCACAGATACATTCATGAGGAAATGGAGTTCCTCGACATCTCCTCGCTTGGTGCGGCATACCGGTATGCTGCCAAGATTGAGCAGAAGTTCAAACAAAAGAAACGAGACTTTGGGTCTGCGAATCAGAAGCAAGGGAAAGGTGCACCCAAAATGCAAAACAAAGACCAAGCCAAGGTGGGGTGGCCCAGGACAACCCGCCAGAGCCGCAACCAAAGAATAACACCACGAAGCCAAAAAAGGACATGGGGAAGTGGTGTGAGTTCCATAAGATCTCCACTCACAACACAAGTGAGTGTCGGGCCAAGCAGTCACTAGTAGCTGAGTTGAAGGCTTCTGAATCGGATGCATGCTCCGACTCTGAACCAGAACCCGACAAGGGGAATAACAGGGGGAAGCAGATTATCGATGCGGAACCCAACACCACCGTTGTTGTAATATCCCCAACAACGAGCTCTGTTGTAATCATGTTTATGAATTGTAAATCATGTTTTGTAGGCTGGTGAGCCAAGTATTGATAAGCTGGTGGGATTATGTGTTTATTATGCCGGAGAGACTAAGTATTAAGGCCGGAAGCTTGATTTTTGTGTATGTAATTATGCAGATCATTAATATAATATATGAACATCGTTGCGTGCATATCGACCATGAAGAAAGAGTGATGGGGGACTAAGCTTCCACAAGGTGGGTAAGGGAAAAAGGGTTGAAAGGTGGGAAATAGGGGCTAAGCTTAGGGGCTTAAGACCTTGGGAATAATAATTTATTATTATTCCAAAAGCTATGTGAAGTGTAGGTTTTTATCCTAAGTTCCCGGAAAGGGGGAACGTGTGCAAAAGGGAACACATGCTGATGGAGCGCATGTTGTTTTTCATATGAGATGATATCAATATTTGATTACAATGATGAGTGTTCCATATATAGGGAACATAAGGTGACCATCCATGAAAGGATGTGTCCCTTGAATAATCAATAACTATTTGTTATTATTATTTACTTATTATATACTATAGTTAATAATCAATTAATAACTATATTATTAATTATTATCTTTAGAGAATGTCTTCCCGATGTTTTCCAAACATCAACACTCCCTCTCAATGAGGGAGACATTTTGCAACATGCCACTCTTGTCTTTGAAGTATACAAACTTCACCCTAGACTCATGACACTTATCTTTCAGTCTTGGGAGACATCTCTCTCCCACTTGAACTGAAGAGAAACTCCTTCCGCGGCTCTCCCTCTGAGCCAATTAAATATCTCTAAGATTAGGCTCACTTTGGGTCCGCATGTAAAATCATATAACATACTGAGTCTTTATCATTCCTTGTCAAATCACCATGACTAGGACAAAGACTATACCAATATCTTTCACCACAAGCACACACCTATGAGTGAATGTCAGCTTGATGCTAAGTGACACTTGGAAATCACTTCAAGCACCTCAAGTCCATATTATTCCTTGTCATGATCAAGGAAGGACTATGTCTGGGCCCATTTATCACAAGTGCACCTTTGTGATAAATGTATCCTATCTCCCTTGGTCTGCAGCCCAATCTAGGAGAAGTTATGCCCGATGCTGAAACATCAACACTCCCTCTTACCTAGGGGGTATCTTTCCATAGTAGTACACAACTACTATCCAGAAACACGCAATCTCTGCCAGTGGTTCAAAACCACCATAGTAGCAAAATATTTGTCACACATGGCACCCCATGTGGACTTCTAGAGGCTACTCCCTCTAGGAACACTTAGGGTCAACTCCCCATAGTGTGAGACATCAAGGGTCAACTCCCTTGACATGTCCTCATGTTCTCTGAACATGGGACGATGGGATATAAGCCCAAATGTACTTATTCCTTCTCGAATAAGTGTTCCACTTATCCCTTCTTGGATAAGTGTCCTCACAGATCAACTCAATTCAATTCACAGAGGAGTATGATCTGGAGAAAGTTTATCAAACATGGCACTCCATGTGGAATTATAGAGGCTACACCCTCTAGAAACACTAAGGTCAACTCCCATAGTGTATGACATCAAGGGTCAACTCTCTTGACATGTCCTCATGTGCTCTCCACATGGGATGTTGGGTTATAAGCCCAACTGCACTTATTCCTTCTCGAATAAGTGTTTCGCTTATCCCTTCTCGGACAAGTGTCCTCACAGATCAACTCAACTCAATTCACAGAGGAGTACGATCTGGAGAAAGTTTGTCACACATGGCACTCCATGTGGACTTCTAGAGGCTACACCCTCTAGAAACACTAGGGTCAACTCCCATAGTGTATGACATCAAGGGTCAACTCCCTTGACATGTCCTCATGTGCTCTCCACATGGGACCTTGGGTTATAAGCCCAACCGCACTTATCCCTTCTCGGATAAATGCCCCACTTATCCCTTCTTGGATAAGTGTCATCACAAATCAAATCAACTCAGTCATAGAGGTGTATGATATGGAGAATGTCTCAGGAAGCTACAAACATCAACACTCCCTCTCAGCGAGGGAGGCATTCTCTGCCACGCCAAGTCTGTCACGGAAGTACTTAAACTTCATCCTGGTTTGGTAAGAACATCAACAACCTGCTCATCTGTAGGATGGTACTGCACCAATACTTTCTTCCTCTGCACCATGTCTCGGATGAAATGGTACTTGATTTCAATGTGGTTCAATTTGTCATGAAACACTGGATTATCAGAGATCTCCACACAACTTTGGTTACCATAATGAATAATGGTGGAATCCAGCACATGTTCAGGTAGATCTGCAAGGAGCTTGTGAAGCCACACTACTTCACGAACTATCATACTTAATGCAATGTATTATGCTTCTGTTGTGCTCAACACCACATAATTTCATTTCCTGCTACACCAGGAAACCATAAAAGATCCCAAAGTAAAGCAACACCTGAAGGTGTTCTTTCTGTCCACTGTGCTGCCTGCCTAATCAGAGTCAATATATTCCTGCCATATCATATAAATAATGGAAGTATATCTCAAACCATGTTGAACTGTGCCTCGCAAGTATCTCAACACATGTTTCACAACAATCTAGTGTGTCTATCTCAGTTGACTTATAAACTAGCTAAGTGCACTCACTGCATAGCAAATATTTGGTCTGGTGTTAACCAGATACGTCAGTTATCCAACCAGCTGTCTGTACAAAGTCAGATCAATTTCTTCAAAAATAGGAAGAAGACACACTTAGTTTCTTTAGATTCGTCATCATTGGTATAGCCACGGGCTTGAAGTTCAGTATCTCAAACTTCTTCAATATATCAACTCTGTACTTCCCCTGTCTTAGGAAGATCTCATTAGTTCTCTGCCACACTGCTAGTCCCAAGAAGTAGTGAATCATACCAAGGTCCTTCATCTTCAACTTAGAGGCCAACAAATACTTGCATTCAATAATAAATCTCTATGTAACTGTGAGGAATAAATCATCAATGTAGAGGACCAAAATCAAGGTCTCACCATTAACAGTTTTGTAGTACAGGGTGGGATCAAAAACACTTTTGTTGAATCCCAAACTCATCAGGTGTCCATCAATCATCGCATACCTAGCTCGAGGTGCCTGCTTGATTCTATATAGGGCCTTCTTCAACCTGCACACATGAGACTCCTTCTCGTGTATTATGAAACTATCTGGCTGTTTAATGTATACTTCTTCCTCAATATCTTCATTGAGAAAAGTTGTCTTCACATCCATCTAATGTAGTCTCCAACCCATGGATGTTGCAAGGGCAATAATCATCCAAATAGAAGTGTGTTGAGCAACAAGAGAAAATGTCTCCTCATAATCTATTCCCTCCACATGAGAGAATCCTCTAGCAATGAATAATGTTTTGTGCTTTTCGATGCTCCCATCAGCTATTTGTTTGATCTTATAGATCCATTTGGAAGTCACTACAGACTTCCTCTCAAGTCTCAAAACAATATCCCACACATCACTCTTCATGATGGACTGATACTCCTCCATCATGACACTCGTCCATACTGGATGACTAGTTGCCTCCTCATAACATGAAGACTCAAAATGAATGATGTGGCTCATAGCTGCGGCATCGCACAAATATCTTTGAGGTATCTTTCTCAGTCGGAAGCTACCACGAGGATTTGCATGTCCTTTTGCCTCCTGCAGAGTCCAACGAGCCCATGCAGGTCTCTTCTGACCTATTGCAATATCTCTGGGAACATTAACTGGAGGTACAATATCAATGGGATCAATAGGATCAATTGTCTCTCTTTGAACTGTTGGAGCATGAGGGGGGAAAGGTACCATCTCTTCATGTCTCTCACTTTAAATATCCATATGAGATTCTCTAGATCTCCTGAAGGATACCTCCTCCCAAGGGTAACATCACCTCAATCTATCTCTGACCAGGGATGTAAATTCGGTATGCATTCAAAGACTCATTGTACCCCACAAATGTACGCTTTCTGCTCTGATACCATGTTGTTTCCCTAGGCCTTCCCGTGAGGGAGTAAGGCCCAGTCCCACTCTAATACCATGTTGTTTTTCATATGAGATGATATCAATATTTGATTACAATGATGAGTGTTCCATATATAGGGAACATAAGGTGACTATCCATGAAAGGATGCGTCCCTTGAATAATCAATAACTATTTGTTATTATTATTTACTTATTATATACTATAGTTAATAATCAATTAATAATTATATTATTAATTATTATCTTTAGAGAATGTCTTCCCGATGTTGTCTAAACATCAACAACGCATGCAGCCTCATGGGCAACATGTGTCAGCCGAGGCACAAGCAATTTAACGCAAGAATTGAGCCATGATGGGGGTTCGTTCCCCATTCTATTGTCCATTGTCTGAACCGAGGATCTATGCGTCTGACTTTTGTAAGCCTCACGCAGCTCTGAAACCCGAAGCCTGTGATGTTTCCTTAAGAAGTCGATACACCCTCTGCCCGAACCGTTGAGTTTATGTTCGACCTCTGCGTGAATTTCTTGTCACGCATCCTGCAAACGGGTGTTACCTGAACCGTGTTATGTCTTAGTGGCATGTTGTTGTTTTTTGGTTCCACACCCAATTTTTTGTTGTTGTTGTCACTCGTGAGTTAGCCAAAAGTTGTTGTTGCTGCTGTTATCTTGAACTTCCAGTAATTGAGTTGAAAACTGGTTGAAGAACCGGGTTGTCAGGCCCATGGTAGAAGAGGCAGGTTTTCAGGCCTGTGAGAAACTCTCTCCAGGTGAGGGAGTCTATCGGGGAGTGGTTTTCTCCCAGAGAGAGTCCAGCACCAGCTACAGAGCTATGAGAATTCCTGATCCGACTTGTTGCCGAGGTCCAGAGAGGAGGTGAAGCATCGATGGACTGTGCTTGTGAAGGTGTATAATCTCGGGTAGAACAGGTATGTGCGGAATGAGAGTCTGTGAGTAGTGGGCGTAAGAAGGCTTCTGGGGAGAATCCATTCGATTGCTTTGTGCAGTTTTCTTGTAACCTCAACCTAGTCTAGAATTCCCTTACCTTGGGTGGAGCTTAGTCCCAGCTTGAGGGTGACCCATTGTTGAGTGTTATGAGAAGTGAGGTATAAGGCTTACTACAGTTTCAAAGATAGGTATATGCATGTGTTTAATTTCAATTAAAATGCATGTATGTGATTCTTGCAATATTATCATGTATTCCGTGGCAATGATATTTACTATTGATTCCATTAATTTTGTATGTTAGCAGTAATTATATGTTGACTCTGTTAAGCCATTTAATTTCATTTAAATGCATACTATATAAGTATGAGAATGTTTCCGCATAGTAGTGTTTCTCGACGAGTGGGTTGATGGCCGAGGATGTTACAATATGGTATCAGAGCCCAAGGTTTCAATGATGAACCTTGATGGGCTGGATAAGTGGTCTTTGGACCCAAGGTTTCGAGAGGAAATTGTGTCTAGAGGACCAATTTCAAACCTTAGATTGTTTCTGAGTGTCAAGGAGTTACATTGGTTGTGTTACGAAGCTCAGGACGACTAGCGGTAGAATAAAACCGTAGTTGGCGTGGTATTTCACCATAGAGAGATAGCGCTCCACACTTGGGGTGTTGGAGCCGTAGGATCTGTTTGGAAGGAGAGTCCTTACAGCTGTCAGATCTAGAGAAGGTGCCAAAAGGATATCCGGGAAGCCTTTTGGAAGTTCAGCTATCGGGAAAAGCGAGGTGGGATGAGACACAAACCCCCAAAACCCGAAACTCTGAAGTCCTGAGAAGATCTACATCGTAGATTTGGGAAAAATATCTCATCCGTTGGATCGAGAAGAAGAGCATAGAGAAATTTCAGGAGTTCGGCTGGCGGGAGAAGTGGGATGTGCTAATGCAAAAACTCCCAAATCCCGAAATCATGAAATCCCAAAGAGCTGAAGTAGTGGGTCGGGTTGACGTCACTTGGATGGATGTGGACCCATGGGATGTGTGCCACGTGCCAGTGGGCCCCGAAGGAAAAGTAAATGCAGTGGGGGCCGGAGGGCGTCACCTAAGGTAACATGGACCTCCTTAATTACACCACGTGTCACCATCGTGGTTGGTGACAGTTGTGCTGTGAGCTCGGTGGCTAGAAAGGTCGAAAGTCGAGAGTTGGAGAGGGAAGCGAGTGTGATAGCCTCCAGGACCGAAACCATGAATCCTGAAACCCTGAAGTTCCGATTAGAGAACCCTGATATCTAGCGCTTGGTCACGAACCATGGTCGTGTGGGTTTGGAAAATGAGAGAAAAAGGGCCAAGGCCTGAGTGCACTACAGAGCCGACCAGAGCTCGAAAAATTCATGGAAACTGAACGTTTTCTTGAATCAAGATGTTTATGAATGCTATGGGATTTGTTAAGGAATAATGACCTGGAAAATTCCAGTTGTCTGCACGTTGTGTTTGCAGAAGTTTAGTGAGTTTCATAACCGGATAGAGTTGCCACTGAGTGCAAAAGAAATGGAGAAGACACAGAATGATTCCAGTTCCGAGGATGAAGCAAAAGGAATGGATGTCCATTTGGGAGTTGAAGGATCGAACTCCAATGGACATGGAGAAGAGATAGATAAGGAAGGAAACATGAGGAAGATAATTGAAGGATTAAAAAAATATGCCCGAACTTGCCGAGTAGATAGCAGAAAACTCAGAAAAGCTCAGGAAAAACAAGGAGAATTCAACATAAAGTTTTTTTTTGACAAGAACGTTTAATGGATTTTAATTAACAAAGGAAGTGGCAAAGACACTGGTTCTGTTACAACTATGGTGATCCACACTCTACTAGTCGAATATAGTCTTGGAGGCTATACTAGCCTTCCAGGGGTGGAAAGTTTTACAAATTTATTTACAGCAGAAATTTCTATACAAAATGCTATCCTTGCTGGGAAATTGCAGAACTCCCTTTCATGACTTGAAATGCTGATTTACTTCTCTGGATCTCACTTCCATTCATTGTTTAGCTAATCCATTTTTTCCTCTAGCTGGGTGATTCTGGTCTCAAATTATTTCTTAGGGTCCTTGAGTTCTTTATGGAGTTTTCCAAGCTCCGCAGTGATCTCAAATTTTGTGGTGGTAATGTCCCCTTCCAACGTCTCCAATCTTCTTCCTGCGTCTATGTCCAAATTTTGAAGAAAGTCCAACTGGTAGTTTATCATTTGCTTTAAATTTTCTAGAGCGACATCCATTGCGTTCAGCCTTTTTTCTGTGCTTGGCTTGCTTCTCGAGTTGGAAGCCATCTTCGGCGACTTCTTCTCTTCTCCTTGCGACCTGCTGTTGTGCTCAATCCTCTCGTAGTTGGGCATAATTCCTTCTTGGTTGTCTTTGCATGAGGTTGGTATGGAGGATTGAGTTCCTCTCTTCGATTTAAGCTCAGTCTCCTCCCAAATTGAATCCCCTAAATGATTCACGCGATCTGAAGGGGATGGGTGACCTGCTGCTCTGTCTCCTCCCTAGAGAAAATCAACGACCGAATGATGCATTGGGCTATACCTTTTGTCCACTTGCGCTGTCATGTAGCGCCCTTGTCCCGTTGCGCTTTAGATTTGCACAAATCCTTCTTTCATGCTACCTTTCCCTTTCCGGCTCATGACTTTATTTATTTATTTATTTTTTTAATTATGGGATATCTCCCTAGAGTCATGGCAGATACACTATGGACATTGTTCCATTAAGTTGCAAGGTTCCAACAGTCAAGAGGAATCCTTTATTGGTCATGGCGTCTGCTTGCTCATTTAGGTTTTGTAAGACATGGTAAAGCTTATAAGACCGGAAATTCCCAAGGAGGAGTTGGATTTTCTCCAGGAGGTTATTGAGTTTTTCATTTTTGAGTTTGCTTTGGAGGATTAAGCCTTTGATTACTATTCGGGAGTCCCCAATTATTACCAGATATTGAACACAATGAATGATTGCTTGAATGAGCCCTTGCCAGAGGGCTAGGGATTCTGCTTTGTTGTTAGTTTCAGTTCCGAGCCCCCAGGCGAAGCTTAGTTTCATTGATTCAGTGGGGCTTTCTAGAATCCCTCCTCCCCCTGCCAAACTTGGGTTCCCTTTGGAGGCCCCGTCAAAGGACAAAATATGTTTCTTTTCCTTTGTCTTCCAGTCTTCAAAATCTTGTTTCTCCTTTAGTATTTCCCAGGCTTCCTGGCTAGAGATGTTGTCCTTTTTTCCCCCCTGGTCTTGAATTTTGAACTGAGCCAACCATTGTTCCTCTTCCAACTCTAACACTCTAGAATTATTTGTTTGGCAGAAGTAGGGAGCGCTTTTGCCAAAATATGTTAAGCCCTAATATTGGCTCATTACCCCTTAATTGGGGCATATTAGATTAGTAATGCTATTTTATTTATGTAGGCTTTAGGCCATTAGTTGTAATTTAGATTAGTAATGTTATTTTAATTATGTCGGCTTTAGGCCATTATTTGTAATTATACCTCCTAGTCTCCTATATATACCAAGGAGACATTTTCATTTTGAATAATCTCGTACTTGAACATTTAAGTGGGGTAAAAGGAGGTTTCCCCCTCAAAGAGGCTTATTATCTGAATTTATCTCTTTTTCAAGGCGTTGAGTACTTTTCCTGAGGTTTTTATATGCTATATTGATGTTTGGTTCTTAACATATGGTATCAGAGTACAAGGTCTTGGGGTTTCGCTGCTACATTTGAGACACCGTGGAATTTTCACTATAATTTGTTTTCTACAATGTTTCAGAAGGAACGGCTTGGAGGGTATTTATAAGACGGATCAAGGTACGTTGGGTTAAAAATTCAGCTCCTGAGGCCTTATACTTTTGGATATACAACCTGTACAAGATAGGGTTATGGAATGATCCTAAAAGGAGTCATTGCGGAATTTTTGCTATAAAAACGTTTCTGTAATGTTTCAGACCCTGAACTCCAAAGGACATTTACAGAAATTAGTAGTGTATCTTTGGTAAAACGTTCAGCTTCTGGGTCATCTTAAATTTGTAGATACACCCTGTGTAAGATAGGGTATCTAACTAGCCCTATTAACTAGTCTCAAGAAGGTGTTCTAGGTAAAACAATCATAAATTCTTCCTAGAGTATCCAAATTGTGTGGGACTGGTTGCAGTAGATTGTGGACAGTCTGTAGTATTGTGGGTACGAATTTCAGAATTTTATATCAATTATTTTGTGTGGGGCACACTATACAAGTGATATCTCCTGGAAAGGACAAAAATCGGCAAGTTGTGGGGAAGTTACTGTAAATTCCACTTGGCACATCCAATTTTGATCATACCTGTGGCATTGTAGAGAAGAAATATCAGAGAAATACATAAGAGAAAGTTTCATACCCAGAAGGGCCAAAAATTGGGAGATACAACAGAAGAAATATTGTCTAGCAGAACCACCTCAAAATCAAGGTTCAAAAGTGATACTTGGCCAACATGCCACCCAAAAGGGGAACTTATACACCAAATAAGCCTCCAGAAAATCCTACTTGGACTCTTGATGAAGGTGAAGAAATGCGTAGGGACATAAATGAACTACAAAATAAGATGGATTCAATGGAAGCTAAGATGGATTCAATGGAAGCTAAGTTGG
>ML780312.1:499010-521092 GCA_009831015.1 Picea engelmannii | reverse complement strand
GTAATGTTATTTTAATTATGTCGGCTTTAGGCCATTATTTGTAATTATACCTCCTAGTCTCCTATATATACCAAGGAGACATTTTCATTTTGAATAATCTCGTACTTGAACATTTAAGTGGGGTAAAAGGAGGTTTCCCCCTCGAAGAGGCTTATTATCTGAAATTATCTCTTTTTCAAGGCGTTGAGTACTTTTCCTGAGGTTTTTATATGCTATATTGATGTTTAGTTCTTAACAAAATAGGCATGTATCTTGGTTGCAACTTGGGCTGGACTTCTTTTGAGTTCCCTGAAAAGTCTACTGTTTCGATCCAACCATATTTTCCAGAGGATGAATTTGGGGAGGACTCTCCACAGAGTGGAGATTTGGCCTTTTTTCTCAGTCTGGAAAGGACAAAAGGAATCCCAATTTTGGAGAAGATTGCCTGTATCTTGGGGTATGATGACGACACTCTGCAGTCCTAAAACCAACTGCCAGACTTCTTTTGAGTAGGAACAATTTAGTAGCATATGGTATATGGTTTCTTCTGCTTGAATACAGAGCGGAAATCTATTGGGGCCTTCGTACTCCCTTCTTCTTAGGTTTTCTCCCGTTAGAATGCTTCTGTGAGCCAGATTCCAAATAAACATGTCAATCTTTGGGATGGATTTGGAGATTCAAATTGCTGGGTTTGGAGGGACATTGGGGTGGGCGTTTGTGAGCTGATACCTTGCTGCAGTGGTGTATGTCCTTGAGATCATTCCCCAACCTCGTTTGTCTTTTCCCCTTTTCAACATAAATTTGTTAAAGAGTTTGGAGAGAATAGAAAAGAAGTTGGACCAGGAGAGAGACTCGAGAAAAACAGGGAGTCACCCGACTTCTGAGGGAAGAAGATCAAGGAGTGTTGGTAAACACCATCATAACTCCCAAGGTCGCTCCAAGAGGAGGGCACACAGTAGTTCAAGCCCATCTCCTACCAGAAATCACATGAGATCTGGAGTGGATGAGCTGAAGGGAGAAATGAACAAGATTAAGCCTCCAACGTTTGATGGAGAACATAAGAAGGAGGAAGATGCAGAAACATGGTTGTTCGACATGAGGAAATATTTTCAACTACAGAATTATTCCTCTCATGCAGAAGGAAGAATTGTGATGTATCAATTGAAAGGAAAAGAATCCATGTGGTGGGATCAACTTGTACAGGTGCAACACATTAGACATAAAGATATCACTTGGAAAGAATTCAAGAGGTATTTCAAGAAAAAATACTTGACTAAAAGATACTACGACAAAAATATGAAATAGTTCTTTGAACTCAAGTTGGGAAACATGACCATTGATGAATACAAACGAAGGTTTTTGGAATTATTGAAGTATGTTCCATTCATCAAAGATGATACTGTCAAGATTCAGAGGTATCTAAGTGGATTTCCACCTTCCATTGGTGACAAGATTCAATATGATGATCCTAAGACTATGGAAGAAACGATAAGAAGAGCAAAATTCTTATATGAGCAGCAAAGAGAGAAGCCTACTTTCCGGAAGGCTTGGGAAGACAAGAAGAAATTCCAGATGGATCAGAGGAAGAAGGGAAACAAACCTCCCTTTTTCATAAATAGTCCTCAAGGACATCCATCGTTTAGAGATCCGAGAAAGGCTGAAGTAGGGGAACAAAGGCCAAGACAGACTCCCATTCAATATTGGGGTTGTCAAGGAAACCATAAGTACATAGATTGTCCCCACAAAAATGGAAAAATGAGAGTTGTCCATAATGTTCAGCAAGATGAAACAATGGAGGACATGGGAAGTAGAATGGAAAGGATCTATGCAGCCCTGGACAAAAAGCAAGATGAATTTCAGTCACACATGATTGAAGTGGAAGGTATGATTAACAACCATGCCTTTACTATTTTAATTGATTTAGGGGCTAGCCATAGTTATATAGATACTAAAGTGGTGGAAAGTTTGCATTTGTCGAGAAGCAAACATGAAAAGTCTTGGTTAGTGAAGCTGGCTACAGGAACCAAGAGGAAGGTCACTGAGTTAGTTAAGTCATGTCATATGGACATGAATGGACTAAGCACAAAGGTTGAATTGAATGTTCTTCCTTTAGGTTCTTATGATTGTCTAATTGGGATGGACTGGTTGCACCAACACCATGCCATCTTGGACTATCATAACAAGACATTCACTTGCTTAGATGAGGAAGGAAATCGGAAAATAGTCAAAGGAATTCCCAGAGCTATTGCTATCGGAGAAATATTAGCAATGCAGCTGAAGAAGTGCTACAAGAAAGGTTATCAATTGTTTGCAGCCCATGTGGAGGAAACACCTAAGGAGAATGTATCAAGAATTGGAGATCATGCGATACTAAAAGAGTTTGAAGATGTACTTCAGGAGGTGCCCGGACTACCTTCAAAGAGAGATATTGATTTCTCTGTAAACTTGATGCCTGGAGTAGCTCCAATGCCGAAAGCTCCTTACATAATGAGTACTCCATAGTTGAAAGATTTGCAATTGCAGCTTTAAGAGCTTCTGAAGAAGGGGTACATATGCCCAAGTGTGTCACCTTGGGGAGCCCCGGTCCTGTTCGTGAAGAAGAAGGACGGAACATTGGGGTTGTGTATCAATTTCAAACAATTGAACAAAGTGACTGTAAAGAAAAAATATCCTCTACCAAGGATTGATGACCTCTTCGATCAGTTGAAGGATGTGAAGATATTTTCGAAGATAGATCTCGGGTCTCAATATCACCAGGTAAGGATAAAGGATGAAGACATAAAAAATACCACCTTCAGAACAAGGTATGGTCATTACAGGTTCACAGTGGTGCCATTTGGGTTGTCAAATGCACCCATTGTTTTTATGGGCCTAATGAATGGTGTATTCAAGGACTATCTAGACAAGTTTGTCATAGTCTTCCTGGATGACATTCTGGTGTACTCCAAGTCAGAGGAAGAGCATGAGAAACATATTAGGATGGTGTTACAGGTGCTACAAGAGCACCAACTGTATGCCAAGTTGAGAAAGTGCTCGTTTTATAAAAAACAAATCCATTACTTGGGGCATATTATTTCAAAGGATTGGATAGATGTAGATCCTGAGAAGATTGAGGCCATCAGAGAATGGTCAGCGCCAAAGAACGTGACAAAAGTTATATCCTTTATGGGTCTAGTTGGTTATTACAGAAGGTTTATCGCAGGGTTCTCAAGGATAGCTAACCCTATCACTTCCTTGCAAAGGAAAGAGAAGAAATTTCAGTGGATAGAAGATTGTGAGAAAATATTTCAGCGATTGAAACAACTGTTAACTAGTGCTCCAATCCCGAGGATTGCAGATCTGAATGAAGACTTTGTAGTGTGCACAGATGCATGCAAAGAAGGACTGGGAGGAGTCCTCAATCAGAATGGATTCGTAATCTATTATGAATCCAGAAAGTTGAAAGGGCACGAAAGGAAATATGCAACTCATGATTTGGAGTTGGCAGCCATAGTACACGCTCTAAAGAAATGGAGGCATTGCCTCATGGGAAGGAGGTTCAAACTGAGGAAATACCATAATGGTCTAAAGTATTTTTTTGATCAGCCAACCTTGAATGCTAGGCAGAGTAGGTGGATGGAGTTTCTCTATGAGTACGATTTTGATATCAAGCATATCAAAGGGAAGGAAAATAAAGTGGCTGATGCACTCAGTAGGAGAGTGCATGAATTACATGCTACAACCATTAGTATGTACCAAACTGATATTCAAAGAAGAATTTTGGAAGCTACAAATGCAGATTTGCAGTACATGGAGCTGGTAGAAAAGCTACAACAAGGTGAGATGCCACAGAAAGTGGAAAATTATAAATTGGAAACCGACGAAACACTTCTATACAAAACATAATTTATGTACCTAATGTCCAGGACTTGAAACGTATAATTTTTCATGAAATGCATAATGTTCCTTATGCAAGGCACCCTAGATATCAGAAAACTATGGCAACATTCAAGAGCCATTACTTTTAGCCAAGTATGAAGAAAGAGATTGCTGGATACATCGCCAGATGTATGGAATGCCAGAAGGTTAAAGCTTAGCATAGGCACCCAGCGGGGTTGCTGCAACCTTTACCCATTCCTGGCTAGAAGTGGGAAGTAGTGACAATGGATTTCATCACAGGATTGCCCAGAATAGGCAAGTAGAATGATTCAATCTATTAGAAAAATAGGATCGTGGAGCAATAAAATAAAACAAATGCGGAAACAAAACACAGAAGATACACAATACAATAGAGACACAGATATACGTGGTTCACCCAGTGTGGGATACGTCCACCAGAGAAATTGCCAAGTCCTTCCTTTATTATTATCCAACAAATGAAGGGATACAAATTACAACAAACCCGTTGTAACTTCCTCTTCGTTCTGTCACAGTCTCCTATCTCAAAATACAATATTCGCTATAATGCATAGCCGCAATACATTTCCCTCATAACAGAGGGTTTCCTTCTAGGGAAAAAAAACCCTAACATAATTTCTACCGTTATATCTGCAACCTTATAATGAATGGTCCATATTTACAATGAAATTACAATATACTTTTACAAGGCAATTTTTCCTTTGGGGGCTTCTCCCCCAAACCACCGTCGGGGGCCTGCTTTCCCCCGGACCCCCCAGCCGGGGGGATATCCCCCCCAAACCCCACGGAGGGGGTAACCCCCCTCTGCACTCCCCCACATGGAAGATAAACATACTTCTTGGGTATAAATTCTTCATGGGGTATAAACATGGCTGAAAAACAAGGACCTCTGAATCAGGAAGATAATCAGGCTCCACAACCAACAATATTCCACTTGGAGATTGATCTCAACAACTCCACCACTTCTGTATATGCTAGACTCTAAACCTTCTTGGACCTGACAAATTTCTCATCTTCATCTTCATTCTTGAAGACCAACTGAAACTAAGCAAGAACTCAGTTTCTCCTTGGTTACTCCCTTTGTTAACATATCTGCATGATTCTAAATAGTGTGTATCTTTTCCAACTTCAAATGTCCATCTTCCAAGGCGGATCGTATGAAGTGGTACCTGAACTATATATTCTTAGTCTTCGAATGGAAGGCTGAGTTCTTTGCAAGATGAATGTCACTCTCATTGTCACAGTACAACCTTCTATTCTCCTGCTTCTTTCCCAATTCTTCCATAAACCTCTGTAACCAAGTCATCTCTTTACTAGCCTTTGTAGCAGCATCATACTATGCCTCTGTTGTTGAAAGTGAAAAAACCTTTTGTAGTTTTGAAATCCAACTTATTGTTGTTCTACCTATAGTAAAAACATACGTTGTGGTGCTCCTCCTGCTGTCTTTATCACCTGCCATATCTGAATCAACATATCCATGTAGAAAAGTGTCTGAACCTCCAAAACATAATGCATGAGTAGAAGTACCTCTAAAATACCTGAGAATCCACTTTACTACCTCCCAGTGTTCTTTACCTGGATTGTTCATATACCTGCTCAAAACTCCCACTGCATGTGAAATATTTGGTCTTGTGCAAACCATTGCATACATCAAGCTGCCAACTGCTGATGAATAAGGGACCCTGGACATCTATTCTATCTCCTCCTGTGTCTTGGGACACATTTCCTTAGTTAATTTGAAATGGCTGGCCAAAGGTGTACTACCTAGTTTTTCATTCTGCACTCTGAACCTGTCCAACACCTTCTCTATGTACTCACCCCGAGACAATGTCAATTTGCGATTTTTCCTATCTCTTGTTATTCTCATACCAAGGATTTTCTTTGCAGCACCCAAATCCTTCATCGCAAATGAATTAGATAATTTCTTCTTGAGAACATTTATATCCTGCATATTAGACCCTGCAACACGCATGTCATCTACATATAATAGCAAGATAATATAGCTTCCATTTTATACCCTTTTAAAATAAACATAGTGATCAGAATGACGTCTACTATAACCCTGTTCTATCATAAACCTGCCAAACTTCAAATGCCACTGCCTTGGATCTTGCTTTAGGCCATACAAGCTCTTCTTCAACTTGCATACCAAATTCTCCTTCCCTTTGACCTCATACCCCTGTGGCTACTACATATAAATCTCTTCCTCCAAATCCCCATGGAGAAAAGATGTTTTAACATCTAATTGTTCAAGATGAAAATCTTCTACTGCCACAAGACTTAAAATAGTCCTAATTGAAGTCATTTAAAAAACATGAGAAAATATTTCATCAAAATCTATACATTTCCTTTGTGCAAACCCCTTTACAACAAGTCTAGCCGTGTACTGCTTTATTCCTCCATCTTCTTCCTTCAACTTGTAAACCCATTTATTCTGCAATTCTCTTTTTCCTGCGGGCAACTGAACCAAGTCCCAAGTATGGTTATTCACCAAGGAATCCATTTCCTCTTTCATGCCTTTCTCCCACTTCTTTTGGGTGTCTACCTGCATTGCTTCTTCATAACATTTTGGTTCACCAGAATCAGTCAACAATAAATAATACAATGAAGGAGAGTATCGTTCAGGGGCCTACTTAACCTGGTAGATTTTCTAACAACACTTGTAGGTGTTTGAGGTCTCTGCTGATCCTGTTGTTGTACATTTTGATTTTTTGGTTCCTTTGGAATTTCTTTTTTAGTGATCTCATCAAGCACTGTGTATTATTGTTTTTCTTTTTCCTATTTCTTTCCTTGCAACTGATCTTTGTACATGACCTTCTCATTGAATATGACATCTCTGCTCCTAATGATTTTGTTATGTTCGTAATACCATAAGCGATAACCAAAATCATTAACACTGTATCCAATAAAGGTACACTTCTTGGATTTTGCCTCAAGCTTTGTTTTATTTTCTTTATCAATATGGACAAATGCTTCACAACCGAAAGTTTAAAAAAAAGAATAGTTCACCTTTTTTCCCATCCATTCCTCCTCTAGAATTCTATCGTCCAAAGAGATTGAAGGTCCCCTGTTTATTAAGTAAACAATAGTATCTACAACATTTTCCCATAACTGTAAGGGAAAACCAACATGAAATCTCATACTCCTTGCACGCTCCATAATTGTCCCGTTCATCCTTTTTGACACACCATTTTCTTGTGGTGTTCTTGGAACTGTTTTCTCGCTATGAATCCCATGGTATGAACAATAATCATCAAAATCCTTGCTGCAATATTCACCTCCATTATCTGATCTGAGACACTTCGAACGTTTTCCTGTCTCATTCTCAATCAAAGCTTTCCATTTCTTAAAAGTATTAAAAATATAAGATTTTTGTCGAATGCAATAAACCCAAGTTTTTCTAATTGCATCATCAATAAAAGTAACATAATAACGAGATCCACCAAGAGATGATACATGAGCTAGTCCCCATACATCTGTATGCACAAGCTCTAACCTTTCATTCTTCTTTTCTTTTCCGACTCTGAGAAATTTGACTCTCTTCTGTTTTCCATAAACACAATGCTCATAGAAGTCCAAATCATTTTTTTTAAGATCTAGCAACAAATTTATTTATGAAGTATTTGCATCCCCTTCTCACTCATGTGTCCAAGCCTATGATGCCACAGTGTTGTATCCACTCCTATAGAAGCTAAAGAGATAGAAGAGTCAGTACTACCAGTACATAAATACAATGTACCTGCCTTCTCTCCTTTTTCTATCACCAATGATCCTTTGATGACCTTCCACGTCTTATTTGTAAATATGGATATACAACCTTCACTTTCCAACTTCCCTGTTGAAATTATATTTTTCCTTAAATTTGGAACATGTCTTACCTCTTTCAACAACCATTGGTTTCCATTGCGTTTCTTTATTTTTACCTTTCCCATTCCAACAATTTTGCATGGTGCATCATCAACCAAATGAACCTGCCCAAAATCACCTTGAACATAATCTAGAAAATGTTTCCTATGGGGTGGGGCATGAAATGAAGCCCCTGGATCTACTACCCAAGACTCAGAAATATTATATGATCCGGATGATTTTCGACACGAAATGAGAGTGAAGATATAATAAAGAAATTCACAGAGATATCACGGATATCCAATAATATAACATAAATGTATCAGAGATGCAACCATAAACACAAAGATACAGTAATACACGATTTCTATTAATGAAATAAATGTACAGAGATTGTAAAAATACAGAGTGAAAGACTCGCTAGAATGGTGGCAGCTTGTCTCTGAGAAGAGATGTGATGGCTACTCACATTCACAAGAAGATGATTACAATGAGGCTCTGAAGGCCTTTTTATAATAAACCGGAATAAAAAAACCCCTAGACATCCAAAAACCTAACCCTAGGAGATGAAGCGCCAAAAGTCATTTGGGCCCCGTTTGGGTAAGTGAGTACATCAACTTCTCGGGGTCGTAACTTTTGCATACGATCTTTGTTTTAGGCATGTGATAGCTCGTTGGAAAGGTATTGTTGAGGAGATTCATTTAGGGGGATAAATCATGACTTTGGATATCATTGAGAACCTCTATTTTGAAAAACCTTCATTTGGGCCCTCGAAATGGCCCTGGAAGTTAAAAACTGCTAAAAATAGTAAATTGCCAAACTTGCCAGATAACTGTTTTGAGCCATTTGGAAAAGGTGGGTGGCCACCGATATCCACCTGGATCATTATCTATAGAAAGAATCAAAGCATATTGTAACACATCACCTGTTACATTTGCTTCCTGATTTCTCTCATGTTGTCCATCTCTTTGTTTCTTTGGAGCTCTGCAATCTTTCTTCAGATGTCTTCTCTGCCCACAATTCCAACACCCTATGTTTCCAATTCTATATTTGGATCTTCCCTTCCTATAATTCTCGTGGTTCCCTGGGCCCTTTCCTCTATCCTTTTGTCTTCCCCTATTCTCCATGTTCAACGCATTACTTGATGTCTCACCTGTGCTTTTTCGTCACATTTCCTCACTAAGGATAACACCAACAACATCATCAAATTTTAAAGTATTTGAACCAGAGACAGAGTTACTTACAACCATGACCAAGCCATTCCAGCTTTCTGTAAATGAGCACAAGATAAGAAGAGCCCTGACCTCATCATCAAATTCCACTTTTAAAGAACTTAGTTGATTAGTAACCATATTAAATTCATTTAAATGATCTGCAACAGACCCACCTTCTGACATCTTCATATTAAATAATTGCTTCATCAGAAATACCTTACTAGAAGACGAGGGTTTTTCAAACAATTTATCCAATGTGTCCATCAAATCCTTCGTTGTCTTTTCTTTCTAAATATTGAAAGCCATCGACACTGTTTGGCTCAGCCGTATCGTTCCTAGAGCCTTTCTGTCAAGAATCTCCCATTCTTCGTCCTTCATGGTTGTCAGCTTGTTTTCTACTCTGCCTAATGGTAGAAATAAATCCTTCTGATATAAATAATCTTCCATCTGCATCTTCCATAACTGGTAGTTTTGACTGTTAATTTTTTCGACCCTAAACTTTCCATCTTCCGCCATTGCTCCCACTCGAACCAGGAACCCTCCTTTCCTGCGAGTTACCTTTTGCTCTGATACCAGTTGTTAGAAAAATAGGACCGTGGAGCAATAAAATAAAATAAAATGTGGAAACAAAACATTGAAGATACACAATACAATAGAGACACAAATATATGTGGTTCACCCAGTGTGGGCTACGTCCACTAGAGAAATTGCCAGGTCCTTCCTTTATTATTATCCAACAAATGAAGGGATACAACCTACAACAAACCCACTGTAACTTCCTCTTCGTTCTCTCACAATCTCCTATCTCAGAATACAATATTCGTTATAATGCATAGCCGCAATACATTTCCCTCATAACAGAGGGTTGCCTTTTAGGGAAAAAAACCCTAACATAATTTCTACCATTAGATCTGCGACCTTATAATGAATGGTCTAGATTTACAATGAAATTACAATATACTTTTACAAGGCACCTGGACCCCCCAGCCAGGGGGATAGCCCCCTCGAACCCCGCAGAGGGGGTAACCCCCCTCTGCACTCCCCCACATGGAAGAGTGTACATACTTATGGGGTGTAAACTCTTCATGGGGTATAAACATGGCTGAAAAACAAGGACCTCTGAATTAGGAAGATAATCAGGCTCCACAACCAACATAATCATGGTGGTGGTGGACAAGATAATGAAAGATGTCCATTTTATTCCATTAAAGACTACTCACAAGGCATCAGATGTTGCTAATATTTTTATGAGGGAAATAACACGATTGCACGAGATTCCCAAGATAATTGTGTCTAACAGAGACTCGAAATTTACCTCGAATTTCTGGAAAGGGTTATTCATGGGGTTTGGAACGAATATGAACTTTAGCATAACCTATCATCCCGAGTCTGATGGGAAGACAAAGCGGGTGAATCGAGTAACAAAAGACATACTAGGGATGTATGTGATGGAAAAACCATCGAAATGGGAGGATTACCTACATTTGGTAGAATTTGCCTACAACAATGGGTATCAAGCATCATTGAAGATGAGCCCATTTGAAGCACTTTATGGAAGAAAGTGAAATACTCCAATAAGCTGGGATAATCCAGTTGATAAGGTAGTAGTTGGGCCAAATTTACTCAAGGAAATTGAAGAAAAGATGCTAAAAATTAAGCAGAATTTGAAAGTTTTCCATGACAGGCAGAAACATTATGCTGATAAAAACAGAACCCACTGAGAGTTTAAAGTGCGAGAGCATGTTTTCCTGAAAGTGAAATCCAATAGAAGTTCCCTGAAGCTGGGAGACTGCGCCAAGTTGGCAACCAGATTTTGTGGGTCATTTGGAATCCTGGAAAAGATTGGGCCAGTTGCATATATGTTTGCATTACCTGCATCCATGAATGTACATAATGTGTTTCATGTTTCATTGCTTAAGAAATATATACCTGATGCTAATCATGTAATTGATTGGAATGCGATTCATGTGGAACAAGAAGGTGTCCTACAAGTGTATCCTATACGCATATTGGACCAGAAAAAAAAAATAGCTTCGGAATCGAGCCATAGGGATTGTAATGGCCCAGTGGACCTGGTACGGTCCTGAGGACGCGACATGGGAGCATGATGATGCTATGCAGGCAAAATACTCACATATTTTTGAAGATTTTGAAAATCTTGTTGATGTTGTGTGAAATTTGCATTGAGGGCAGTGCAAAAATAAGGGGAGGGGATTGTAATATCCCCAAGAATGAGCCCTGTTGTAATCATGCTTATGAATTGTAAATCATGTTTTGTAGGATAGTGAGCCAAGTATTGATAAGATGGTGGGATTATGTGTTTATTAGGCCGGAGAGCTTAAGTGTTAAGGCCAAAAGCCTGATTTTTGTGTATGTAATTATGCAGATCATTAATATAATATATGAACATCATTGCATGCACTTCGACCACAAAGAAAGAGTGATGGGGGAATAAGCTTCCACAAGGTGGGTAAGGGAAAAGGGGTTGAAAGGTGGGAAATAGGGGCTAAGATTAGGGGCTTTAGTCCTTGGAAATAAAAATTTATTATTATTCCCAAAGTTATGTGAAATGTAGGTTTTTATCCTATGTTCCTGGAAAGGGGGAACGTGTGAAAAAGAGAACGCATGTTGATAGAGCGCATGTAGCCTCATGGGTGACATGTGTCGGCCCAGGCACATGAAATTTAACCCAATAATTGAGCCATGATGGGGGTTCGTTCCTGTTGTTCGGAAAAATACCCTACGAACTAGCAAACTAGGGTCATACTTGCATGCAGATTTTGACCGTAAAGAAATTACTTTTTAACCTACCACCCAAAACTTAAACCCCTCTTTCACAATACATGCATGGAAAGGAACTACTAACCTTGTTACTGACGTTTGGTGTAGATCCTCCGTTGCGCTTTTACCGCTTGCTTGCGCTGGTCCTTCCAAAGATAACCTATGATCAAGACAAACGACTATGCATGCATGCTACTTCTCTACTTGAGGGTTAGAAATTAAGCATAAATTAACAAAACCATAGATAACTCATGCATTGGGACGGGAAAAGTATTCTTTTATTATTTGAAAAATGAATCAACTTACAATCAAAGTCGAGATCGACCACCGCTCCTTGATCCTGATCCTGGGCTCCTCTTCTTCTGTCCTCCAACTGCTTTGTGTTAAATCTCCTTTGGCATGAGGAAAGGCTAAAGGGTTGGGACAATGGATTCGGAAAATGGGCAGAGTTTCTTCGCTATATTTTTTCCTCCTCCAAATGGTACCCCTACCTCTTCTTTTATAAGCTAGAAGGAGCTAGGGTTTTGGACGAATCCTCGGCCATGCATGGCTGGGAGTTTCAGTTAACTGACCCATAGCTTTTTGTTCCGTCGGTAACTTTTCTTTTTTTGTGCTTTGTTAGGTACACGCAGGCTATAGTGGGCCTTCCAGCGTGCACACGCATGTAGTAATGGGTTAGGGTGCGTGGGCCTTGACACAAGAGGATTTTCAAAGAGTTTGTTCAACAGATGTTTTGGCAATGAAGGGATATGAGTTGGCCTGATGCCAGGTAAACATGTGTGGTGCAATTTAGGGTCATAACAGATGCTCCCTAATGTGTGAGGTAAGAAGAGCATCTGATGGCTGAAATATATTACCAATATTTTACCAATCTTTACTGATGTGCTGAATGAGTGAGCCCAAGGATCAGGAACCAGGAGGTGTCGTCTGCAAAATAAAAAATGTCTCACCGAGGCGAGCATACCCATGCTCGGGATAAAATAGAACCATGGCTACCAATCAAATACACTGTAGATCCATATCAAATAACTATAAAGATTAGCCGTGAATAATACACAGCGGAGCTACATCTTGAAATCATAAAGATATACATATGGAGTATCCATCTTCCAGAAGCTGATTCGGCCTGATGGTTGTACTTCAGAGCTCGAGCAACAAATTCAAAATATTCTAAAACTTGGGTAGGAGTTTAATATGAGTGTACGACTACACTACCCAGAGGTCTTCGACAGCTCGTCGGTTATGGACTTGATAATCTTGATGATCGGATTGAAGGCTTCACTGATTTCGAACAAGGACTTGATTGGACGTTCAGGATGGCCGGGTATGCGGACAAGAGACATATTGCAGAGGGGCCGACTCAGGCTTAGTGACAAAATTCCTTTGGATAATAGCACGACAAGTGATAAGACTCAGGCAGCATATATGTTAATCATAAGTCTACGAAGCAGGAGGCAACGCAAACTCTCCATATGTTTGGAAGAGTAACCAAACGGTGGAGGACACAGCTCTATATAGAGAGAAAAGCTTCCTAAGGTCGTACTACATCCCATAGTCTGATGATCAAACGGACAGATGTGCTTTATCCAAGGGTGACTCATTATGCTGCCAATAAAGAAAATACCTTTCCCATCCTCTTTTTGGGGTATATTTGATTTTTTTTTTCTTTTTGGTAATTTTTGAAAAAGAATAAAGAAATATTACATTACAATGGAGGAACGAGTACTGCAAATATACAAGCTCGAGGCACAAGGACAAGATAGATGTTCTGGTAAAATGATGCTCGGGAAAAATCCTCCAGCGGCCAAAGGTGTTAAGACGTAGAAGCAAATTGTTACAAGGCTAGTGGGTAAGGTATGCAAATGCGGTTGATAGAACACACAATGGTAACGTCCTTCGATGTAGGTTTAACGAGCCCAGAGAAGGTAAGCTCGGTGGTTTTTCATATTTAGAGAGTCTGAAAAAGCATAAAAGGAGACTCCAGTGGGGTACTTTTTTTGACAATCATCTAGTCGGTTCGGAAAAGGGATAAACTAGCATCGATTAGACGTCAATTCAAAACCATTTTAACGAGTGTGAAAATGACAAGATCACTCGGCTATTTTTTCACTTTTAAGGAGTTTGAAAAAATATTAACTATGGACTCCGTCATGAATATTCTTCTGGACCAATTTAATGAGTGTGAAAGAATAAGGTCACTCAACGATCTTTTCAATTTTAGGGAGTCTGAAAAGAGCTTAACTATGGACTTCGTGGGGGTTTATTTTTCGTAAATCTAGTCCCTCAGGGCCGAAAAAGGAATAAAATTATACCTGAGAGTACTCTTCTAAAGAATGAGAATTCAATAGAGTATACCTTTGTTCGTACAGTTGACCGTCCGGACCAAAAAAGGGGTAAACTACTGCCGGACAGACGTGACTTCAAATTTCAGTTTAACGAGCGTGAAAGGTCACAAGATCGCTCGACAATCTTTTCATTTTTAAAGGGTCTGAAAAGGGCTTAAAAAGAGACCTGTTATTGTTTGGGAGTCCTGAGGGTGAGACACAGATTGAAAAAGACTCATGCAAATGAGGCTCAAACTCGTATTCAGGAAAGACTATACGGACTCCCAAGCCTACAGTAGTTTTAGAAACGGCATGGACACCATAATGCAACCAGGACCTACCTAGGGAATCCATGTTCTGGTAAGCTCTACCACCAAGTTGCAACACTCCTAGAGCAGATATGACGGTTCCGTGTCACAACCTGATGGGATCGATCCTATAGCATAAGAAAAAGGCAACGAGATGCAAAGGTTTGGGTGATATCCTAACCTATATGCTCAAGTTGATTTTTGAAATATATATATATATATATATATATATATATATATATATATATTTATATGGACCGTCAATATTTTTTCGAAACTCAAAAAACATTGTTCCAATACCTGATCAAATCCCTCCCATATAACTCCTGGATCACTCTAAATGGTTTTTGGTATAAAGAAACTGATAAGGGGGGCCACAAAAGTGACAAAAAGAGGCCAAAAAGTCTATAAATAGAAGTTGGCAGCTTATTATCACCATTTCTGATTTGGAAATTGACTTTGGAGCCAAAAGACCCCCTTTGCCAAAGATAGTGATTCCGGGAGCTACAGTGGACGGAACGAACTTCTTCTTGGACCAAGTAAGTACAAACTCCCTAATCTAGATCGTCAATACTTCATTTTAGTCATTTAAGTTATTTTTTGGGTGGGTGTCAACCTTAAAAAGGTCGGCCCTAGGTACACGCGGGCTGTCTAGTACACGTGTGCAGAGTAAATCCTGCATGCGTGTACACATGAATGTCACCTCTACAGACCACGTGTACCCCCCCTATTGATGGAAAAGCAAATTAAAAGAAGTATTGACCCTCCTTTACCTTGTTGTGTTGGCAGGATGTATGTCCAGTGGAGGGAAAGGGAGCACAAGGCAATAAATGAGTTGGTTGCTGCAGATCCGAATGTTGTGGTCGTGTTAATGCAATGCGGTTTGCTCAAATTATTTTTATGTCCGTTTATGCGTGCACAACCAAGGCTACTGAATGCCTTGATTGATTACTGGCATCCTAATGCAGAGGCCTTTATGCTAGAGGGGCAATCATTGGTGCCCACCACCGAGGACATTTACTTTCTGACTGGCCTCTCAAGGAGAGGGGAACCAGTCAAATTCCAGACTTTTCCTGCGGGGCTGAGCAAGATCTCAGAGTTGATAGCTAAGTACTATGAGGCTGGGACCGAACGTACAGGTTCCCAGGTACCCATTAGCAAGATTACCAATTTAGCACTACAGACTATCTTGTTACTTATTGGGCGGATTACCGGCTCAACAACCGTGCATCAGGCTTCGCGCGCACAGATGAACTGTGCTATCCAGTGCATGAATGCACAAATTTTTGATTGGAGTACCACACTACTGGAGTGTATGAAGAGGCAATTGACAGATTTTTGAAAGGGGACACAAAGGAACTTCGGGTTCGAGACTATCTTGTGTTCATTCTTTTTTGTGAGAGTTATGTGTTTCATTCCTCGGGTTGTAGTACGAGGACATCTGGCCTCTTTCCCTGCAGTGTGTAGATGGGTAGTGTTACTGCCGCGACAGGGTGGTGGAAGGACCATTGAGGCCTTCGACGATGAATTTTTTGCTTGGATTTCATGACAGATCCCTGCTATCGAGGACTACCCATATGTGGGGATAGACTTCTCTAGAGATCCAGAGATACCCGTGCCTCCTGGTAAGGAGCGAGGGGAGATGGGTAAGTCTCCACCTTTGTAGTTTTTTTGTTTGCATATGTAATTTTTATGTCTTTTTGTTATATATATCATTTTTTTTGTATGCCAGAGTATTTGACGGGTAACGTTTGTTGTATGTAGATGTGGGACCCGTGCAACCTGCCAATTATGCACGGAACAGGCATCGCCCATGGCTAGAAGCCGCGGCTGCTGCCACTGGGGGAGCAGCAGTAGCAGGGAACCTCCAAGCAGGAGAGGTCGAGAGGGTCCTTAGGTGAATTGAGCAGAACTTCACTGCGCTCACTCGCACAGTACCGATGGCAGAGATAGAGGACCTGCCACCATCCATGCAGCCTCATGTTGTGGGGGCACCTCAGACATGGGTCCAATTGTTTAGGCGTTTAGCCCGTGCTATTGATGATTATAACAGGGCCCATAGGCCCTGAACAAATTTAGACTATTTATGTGTCACGAGCACCTATTTATATATATTTTTTGAGGGCATAAGCCCGGTGACTCGTTACTGTTCCCATTTTTGAGGCGCTTGCATCCATCTAGGTACTCTGAGGATTTTATTATGTTTATATATGGTTTTTTATCTTTTTTATGTCTTATGGATTCTGTGTGCAAAAATGTATTTACATGTTTATGTCCATGTTCTTTTATATGTGGGCAAGATGCCAATCTAAAATTTGATTAGCTAGAGTATCTGTGATTTGGTTTAATCTCCTAGGAACATGAAAATATGTAATATAATCAAAGTTGCGTTCTAAGAGACATACCCTAAGGAATCGTCGGTGTAAAGTTGGATCATGAACCCGGTATATTCTGTTTAGTTGCGACACAACCAGTTGAGATTCTAGATAGACCCGAAGATGAGAGATACCCAATGAAAATGCGTCACGAAGCAACTCAATAACTGCACTATAATCGGTAACATTATTTGTGGTGTCACCTAAGCATATACCTCCGGAAGATAACAACTGACCTTGTGGTATAAATATTACCCAAGCTGCGGAGGCAAGCCTCCGCGTGTGTCGAATAGCACCGTCTGCATACCCAACGAACACCTCGGACTCACTTGACATCTACCATATTGACAGAAGATAACATCAATGACACATCCATAACACTTTTTAAAAGAAATGGAAAAAAGTAATAGTACAAAGACTATACATATGTTACAAAAAGTTCCCCACATTGACCTATCTATGAGTAATACTTCTTGAGGTAGAGCCCATTTATAGGCTCCGCCAATGCATTCCCTTCAAAATCAACCAAATGATAAGCACCCTTTTTTAATACCTCCTTTATAATGAAGGGTCCGAACCACATGGGTTTAAACTTTCCTGCCCCCAGGGGGTCCTTGTCTTGGTCATAGACCAGGACAAGGTCACCCTCAGAAAAAATTCGAGGACGAACGTACCTATCATATTGACACTTGACCTTATGTTTATGAGCCTCGTTGGCCAGGGCCGCATCGCGACATTGCTCATCAAGCTGCTCAAGGTGTACTAACCATTCTTCAAGTGGATAAGTGTCTGGAAATAATTGTACTGCCAATTTCAAAGATGGGATTTGACATTCGATGGGCAAGACTGCCTCCAGCCCGTAAACGAGTTGGAAAGGTTAGAAACTGATTGCAGTCTTAACAGATGTTCGATAAGCCCATAATGCCGAGTATAACATCAAATGCCAATTTGACTTGGCTGAGTTGATAGTTCGCTGTAGAATAGTCTTAAGAGTTTTGTTTACAGCTTCCACCTGCCCATTGACTTGGGGGTAGTAAGGTGAGGAATGCTCTTGCAATAACCCAAGATTTGACGTTATTTCGGTCATCATTTGATTCTGAAAGTGACTTCCATGGTCAGTGACTGGGAACCAACTGTGATGATAGGAAACATAGGAGTTGGATGTGCCCTCATCTTCCGAGAGAAGATTTGGCATGGATGGCACTTCTTGATCGACTCGATACAATCTTTGATAAGTGTGGGCCAGAAGTAAACTGCTCATAAAATATTTTGGGTTGTTTCCAACCCAGATAAATGACTGCCACAAGATCCAGTATGATAATCATTGAGCACTATGACGGCCTCCTCATGAGTAAGACATTGACACAAGATGCAATCTACACCTCTCTGATACAACGTATCGTCGAGTATGAGATAATTCTTAGCCTGATGACGTATCCGCCGACGCTTGTCACGAGAAGCAGAGGTGGGGCACTTCAAAGTATGGAGATAGATAAGTATATCTCCGTACCAGGGGTCTGAAGATTCAATCAAAAACATATCCCCCCAGATAGGCGATTCTTCAGCACACCGTCACCTGACTCAACCAAAAGTTTTGAAATAAGTTTTGCGAAGACCAATGACTTCTTGGACTTTGCTGAAATGAAGTCTAAGTCGAATTATTGGAGGATGACCATCCACCTACTGATTTTTCCGCCTATAACTCATCGTGTCAACATGTACTGGAATGGATTCACAACAATGATGACGGTGGTCTTGCGAAACAGAACATAGTGATAGATCCATTGAACAACATGAATTGCTGCCAACGCAAGTTTTTCGAGATGGGAATAATTAAGTTCCGTTCCTACGAGGCCTCGGCTCATGTAATAGATCATGTATTCGGAAAACGAATCGTCTTCCTAAACTAAAACCATGCCTATAGTTGACTCTGCAGCAGCCAGATATAAGAATAAATCTTTGTTATAATTAAGTGGTCGTAACAGAGGTGCGGTTGTGAGGGCGTGTTTTAATGCGTCGAAAGAGCGTTGAGCGACTTCGTCCCAAAAAAAGGGAACATCTTTCTTTAGTAAACGCATAAAGCCCTTGGTGATTTTGGCATAGTTGGCGATGAAGTGTCGTAAGAAGTTCACCTTGCCTTGTAGACTTTGAAGTTGTAAGATTGTGCATGGGGGGGGAAACTGGATTATTGCCTCCACCTTAAGAGGATTGACCATGATCCCTGTTGTTGAAATGATGAAACCTAACAAACATCCTGACGTTACACAGAAGCTGCACTTGTTGGGATTCAAGCGAATCCCGAAGTAGAGATAACGTTCGAAGATTAGTCTGAGGTGCGTAGGATGATCCTTTCGCTTGCGAGAGCGTGATGTTAAATCATCTAGATAGGCCTCAAATATATGTTTGAGGTTGTGAAACGCAAAAGACATGGCCCGCTGGAATGTGGCTCCAGCGTTTTTAAGGCCAAAAGGCATCTTACGATAGGCGAATGTACCCCACGGACAAATGAATGTTGTTTTGTGTTGGTCTTCAGGTTTGATTTGGATTTGATTATATCCGAAAAAACCATCCATGAACGAAAAGGCTTCACAACCAGCACATTCATCAATGATCTGGTCAATGAATGGGGTTCGAAAATTATCTTTTGGACATGCCTTGTTCAAATCACGGAAATCGGTACAGACACGAATCGTGCCTTGTTTTTTATTGACTGGCACGGGGTTTGAGACCCATTGAGTCAAATGAATAGGATAAATGAAACCTGCCTTGAGCAATTTCTGATCCTCAATCTTGATGGCTGCTGCTTTCTTAGGATTGACTGGACGAAGTTTTTGTCGAACTGGCTTGGCATCAGGATACGTTGTGATTTCATGTTCAACTATTTTTGGATCGATACCTGGCATTTCCTCATAAGACCAGGAAAAAATGTCGCAGAATTCTTTGAAAAGATCTGTGTAAATCTGAATCTCTTCGAGGGAGAAATCCACTCCAACGAAGACATTCTCCACGATGCCAGGGTTTCGGGAGATGTTGATAGGTATAGTTTCAGCGATAGTCGCCATATTCCCCTCAGCATACATTTCCTGTGTAGCTAAGAGATTAATAGGACATGGATGATCTCTCGTCACGGTAATAGTGAATTCTCCTGCCTTGATTCGGCTTAACTCTGGGAGGAAATATGATCTGTGATGAAGATATTCCCAATGTTTGTCCGGACTAGTCATTGCTTCGATTACTGCTTCGCCAGAAGGAAAGACTAAGTCTAACGAATCAATGGTAGCAGGAGAACCCTGAGCCCAAATAGGCTCTAGAAGTGGATCCAACGCTTGTGCGGGAGTCGGATCAGGGTTAGCTGAATCTTGTTGGACTAAAGAGTACACTACTTCAGCGACCAACAAGGGCATGGACATGCTGGAGTGCCCCGTCTCATCCATCATGGCTGATGGGGAAGGAAGAATGCAAGGATCCTCAAAGTAAGTCGTGCGGAACGATGAAACTTGAAAAATCTCAACCTTATGGTGATTCGATATAAACTTGACATCGTTATGAGGAGGTGGGTAATTGAAGGTACCCATCAAGGATGTGCACAAACCAACTCCTACGTTAACGACACATGGCTGAGGATTATCAATCATGGGAACCGTTGATTCCCCCAAAGCTGCGTCAGGTCTAGAGAAGGACAATTGATCGATGGTCACTATTCGATCCTCGTGTGGAAACAACAAGACTCAGAAAATTGTAGCAACCACAACTTTCATAGCATAAGTCCAACTCTGTCCTAATAAGAGATTATAGTCGAGGGGAGCATCGACTACCTCTACTTCGACACACACAATCTTTCCTCCTAACTGCACAGGGAAAGAAGGAACGATGCCATGCAGTCGGAAAGAACGACCGTCGAAAGAAGCGAGGAGAGTAGGTGATGGAGACAAAGAGGACTGGCCAATGGCCTTCCAACATGCTAACGACATAACACATGTCGAGGCACCCTCGTCGACAACCGTGTGGAAGATATTCCGTGTAAAAGTTTTCATGGGATGAGCCACTACTATCTAAAACACGACGTGGTAAGGCAAACGAGGTTTTAAGTTGGTTGTATCTAACATGATGGTACCTGGGTTACAAGTCTCAGTAGAGCCTAAAGCAGTTAACAAGGCTTTCCTCTGAGCAGGGCAGCTTTGGAGAACCTCCAAAGCAGACATCGCACAAGGGGTTTGTGATAAATCCTCCACCACAGAGTAATTCTGGGCGGCCCTTGCATTTGGGTTGTGAGAAGCTTTCTTAAATGCACCCTTTGTAATGCATGTCATGGTTTCTCCGAACATCTTCTCGATCTGTAATGGAAGAGATGGGAGCTCAGCTTCTTTACCCTTCTCAGAAGTGCTTGGTTTACTATAGTCATGCGCTCTAGTCGTTATAAAAGCATCACCCCTAACCATATATACGTTCGCAGATGAGGGATTAGTTGGAGGAGGGCAGGTTTCTTGGTTTCCCCCTTCGGCACTTGTAGAGGCTTGAGTTAAATTTTGCCCATGTTGAAAGGGATTAGTCAACACTGCTTGCTGTTGCTGTGTGACAAACTTTTGGGCCTCTGCAAGTCGAGGAAAAAGATGGTTCGGGTGGTCTTCCACACACAAGTTGCATGGATACCTAGCCTTCCGTTTTTCTGTGGTGTCCTCGCCAGCATTATCAGTGGGTTTTTTATCCCCCTTACCCTTCTTTCATTGTTTTTTCTTCCCTTCAGGCTGCTGGGTGGCCTTTGGGTTAGTCGACTGCATGGAGTGTACTTCTGATGTTTGGGTAGGAGGAGCAACCAAAGCAGTGGTCTGGCTGGACACTGAGTGTTGTATAGATAATTGTTGCAATTGTTTTGTCAATTGCTCAGCGGGCTTAGTTTGTGTTGAACCAACAATACCATCGGCATGTGGTCCCGCTCTCTGTCTAGTTTTATCCAGTATCGATCGTGGTGCATCCGACAGGATGTTGTATAATAAACCAGACTGAGAATAGATGAGCTCGAACTGTTGAGCCCTCATGATGGCATCTTCTTCGGAGAAAACTCCTGAAGTCGCGATGTCTTTGGATAATTGTGGGACCAAAGACTTAAGGAACCACTCAAGAAGGAATGCTGGTGGGACTGGTACTTTGATTAAACTCTTCCGACGTCTCCACTCTCGGATATGATCAGAGATATGGTCTGTTGTTGTCTGTTCGAAATTGGCAAGCAGCTCTGTGCCAGCGTCGTATCTCACAAGTAACTGGAAATGGTTAAGGAAGGCCATCGCCAGTTCACCAAAAGAAGAGTATCTTGAGTGGTCGAGCTTGATGTACCATTTCGCGGCACTCTCGATAAGAGTA
>ML780312.1:468325-497107 GCA_009831015.1 Picea engelmannii | reverse complement strand
GAAAAATGAGGACCTCGAATGGATTCGAGACCAATGAAGCTCCGTGGCAAATGCAAACGACGGAATCCCAAAACAAGCCCTCGATATGTGTTCTCCACTACGATTGGTCCGACTTTGGAGGGGCTATCTCCACTACCTTTCCGCACATGACATCATGTTTAGCCCCTGTGTTAGAGGGGGGTGCCGGATAACTTCCATGAAACTGGACTTCTACACTCCCTATCACAGACTCTAATGTTTGGTTTTAAATGGCCTTGTAGAGTTTCCTCTCCAATCTAATCCAAGGCCCTAGTCCTGAACTAGTGTGTGAACCCTACAAACAAAAAGTTTAATCAATTTTAAATTAGTGTTTCTTTTATGGGTTTTCTTACGCCACAGGGTATGAAGGTGAAACTGATGATGTGTAAATACTAAAGAAAAAATGAATGAAAAAAGATGGAAACCAAAGACTTTTACTAAATGCAAAAATCAACAACTTTTCACAAAGAAAGATTTTTTTTTCTTTTCAATTTTTCTAAGATTTCATGCAGCAAACATAAAAGAATTTCGCTCGACTACAAGCTACTTATGCTCTTAAATGCACTGCAAAAACTTATGAACAAAAATGACTTCTCCCTAGCTAGTGATGCAAAAACACAATCTTCAAACAAAGAAGAAAATGAAAATAGATTGTTTTTTATTTATTTATTTAAGTGCTAATGAAGCAACAAAGGGAAAATACCGACAAGCACAAAACCAAGAAAGACAAATTATGGCTTAAAGCGCAGATTGAAAAGAATCAAAGCAATGACACACAATGCAATAAATAAAACATAGACTCTTAAGCTTGCCTAAAGACCATGAAGAAAAGTATTTTTTTTTTTATATTTTCTGTTCAACTATCAACTGAGAAAAAGTAGGCTAAGGGTAAGATGACCTAATCCACTGACTGTTCGACCCTAGAATCAAACACCTGAGAGGAATAATTCTTATCAAAGGAGGGGATGTTTGTCCCACCCTAAACAAAAAGTAGCCTGTCAAGCACGCTACTGTCACTACACCAACATGTGTGCGAACGCATGCTGAGCTGAAACAGGACGCGTGTACACGCAGGCTGACCTTGTACAGGTCGTGTGTATGTATAACTTCTAAGACAAAGATAAAAACAGGCAGTCCAGACCAGGAAGAGGCCTATGGTGTTGAAAACCAGGGTCCCTTGAAGGATTGAATGCTCTTTCTGACAGAAAAGAAAAATAATTGCAAGGAATAACAGGACACAAAAAGACAAACTGAGACAGGACTGTAAACCAGCAAGACTCAGACAGGATTCCAGAAAACCCCCTGATAATGTATAATTCTGACAGGGAAGAGGAGGACTGCCTCTTAAAATTATCTGAACTCCTACACGCTACTGAAACCTCTACATCTAGCGTTCACACGCGGGTTGTAAGAGGTTAGGGCGCGGGTAAACACATGCAGGCCTTCTGCAGGCTGCATGTACCTCTGTGTGTCCCGATAATTACCGTCAAACAACAGTCAAGGAAAAACTGGTATAAAGAGCCAGGCTCCCTGCTAGCTCAGACCTAACAGAAAACAGACAGACAAAGAAAGACAAAAAATCTAATCTTTTAAACCACCCAAAAACCTCAATTAAATCCGAAAACCGTAAAGAGTATCTTCCCCAGTATGGTCGCCAACTTTGTTGTTGGGAAAAATACCCTACGGACTAGCAAACTAGGGTCAGACTTGCATGCAGATTTTGACCGTAAAGAAATTACTTTTTAACCTATCACCCAAAACTTAAACCCCTCTTTCACAATACATGCATGGAAAGGAACTACTAACCTTGTTACTGACGTTTGGTGTAGATCCTCCGTTGCGATTTTACCGCTTGCTTGCGTTGGTCCTTCCAAAGATAACCTGCGATCAAGACAAATGAATATGCATGCATGCTACTTCTCTACTTGAGGGTTAGAAATTAATCATAAATTAACCAAACCATAGATAACTCATGCATTGGGACGGGAAAAGTATTCTTTTATTTTTTGAAAAATGAATCAACTTACAATCAAAGTCGAGACCGGCCACCGCTCCTTGATCCTGATCCTGGGCTCCTCTTCTTCTGTACTCCAACTTCTTTGCATTAAATCTCCTTTGGCATGAGGAAAGACTAAAGGGTTGGGACAATGGATTCGGAAAATGGGCAGAGTTTCTTCACTATATTTTTTCCTCCTCCAAATGGTACCCCTACCCCTTCTTTTATAGGCTAGAAGGAGCTAGGGTTTTGGACGAACCCTCGGCCATGTATGGCCGGGAGTTTCAGTTAAATGACCCATAGCTTTTTGTTCCATTGGAAACTTTCCTTTTTTTGTGCTTTGTTAGGTACACGCGGGCTGTAGTGGGCCTGCCAGCGTGCACACGCGTGCAGTAATGGGTTAGGGCGTGTGGGCCTTGACACAAGAGGATTTTCAAAGAGTTTGTTCAGAAGATGTTTTGGCAATGAAGGGATATGAGTTGGCCTGATGCCAGGTAAGCATGTGTGGTGAAATTTAGGGTTATAACAGTTCCCCATTCGTCGTCTGCTGTCTGAAATAAGGATCTCTACATCTGAGTTTTGTAAGCCTCACGCAGCTCTAAAACCCGAAGCATGTGATGTTTTCTTGAGATGCTGATACACCCTCTACCTGAACCGTTGAGTCTGTGTTCGACCTATGCGTAAATTTCTTGTCATCCATTTTGCAAACAGGTGTTACCTGAACCATGTTGTGTCTTAGTGGCCTGTTGTTGTTTTCTGGTTCCACACTCAATTTCCTGCTGCTGCTGTCACCCATGAGTTAGCCAAAAGATGTTGCTGCTGTTGTTATCTTAAACTTGCGGTATTTGAGTTGAAAATTGGTTGAAGAATCGGGTTGTCAGGCTCGTGGTAGAAGAGGTAGGTTTTCAGGCATGTGAGAAACTCTCTCCAAGTGAGGGAGTCTGTCGGGGAGTGGTTTTCTCCCAGAGAGAGTCCAACACCAACTACGATGCTCTAAGAATTCCTGATCTTGCCTGTTTTTGAGGTCTAGAGGGGAGGTGAAGCACCGATGGACTGTGCTTGTGAAGGTGTATACTCCTGGGTGGAACAAGTATGTGGGGAATGAGAGTCCGTGAGTAGTGGGTGTAAGGCTTCTGGGGAGAATCCATCTGATTGCTCTGTGTAGTTTTCCTGTAACCTCAGCCTAGTCTAGCATTCCCTTACTTTGGGTGGAGCTTAGTCCCAACTCGGGGGTGACCCATTGTTGAGAGTGATGATAAGTGAGGTATAAGGCTGAGAGGTTGATGGAAAGTATATGCATGTGTTTAATTTCAATTAAAATGCATGTCTGTGATGCTTGCAATATTATCATGTATTCTATTGCAATGATATATATTGTTGATTCCATTAATTTTGTATGTTAGCAGTAATTATATGTTGACTTTGTTAATCCATTTAATTTCATTTAAATTCATACTATATAAGTATGAGAATGTTTCCGCGTAGTAGCGTTTCCCGACAAGTGGGTTGATGGCCAGGGACGTTACAGTTGCCACCATGAATATCCATAAGTAGGAACCAGAAGATCCAGAGGAGGTAGAGTGCCTCTTCCATTCAAAGATGTGGGTAAAGGGTTCCTCGTTGTAGTTCATCGTCGACAATGAGAGCCAGAAGAACCTCATCTCAGTAGAGGTCGTGAAGCGGTTGGGCTTGCCGACCACAACACACCCACAACCATACACCAATAGGTAGTTTCACCAAGGGTAGGACCTCCGTGTCAGCTAGCAATTCCACCTCCCCTACAACATCAATCCCTTCATGGATGAGGTATTATATGACATTGCTCCTCCTGATGTTTCTGATATATTAAAAGGCCAACCATACTTGTGGAAGAAACATGTTGTGTATGAGTCCAGGCCTCGTGTTGTTATTATTACTTTGGGAAATAAGTTGTACAGGATACCGGAGATAGCACTTCCTACCGCCATCTCTTTGGTTACTGCAAAATAATGCAATAAGTTCATTTCCAAAACCAAGAAATTTGTTTTCTTGATGATCTACCCTCAGGGAAAGAAGAAGACTATGGCCATGACCTCCAGACAGGTCCCCTCTGCATGACAACAATAGATGGATAAGGTCATGGAGGAGTATGAGGACATATTCACCTCCCCCGCAGGGGTGCCTCTACACTGCCAGGTCAAGCACCCCATTAATCTGACCCTAGGTGCACTACTGCCCAATGGACCAATTTATCAATGCTATGTTCTGGAGAATGACGAAATCAAGAGATAGATTCAGGAGTTGTTATAGAAAGGTCACATCCAGCCGAGTTCATCGCCCCATGGGAGCCCGATCGTGTTGGTGAAAAAAAAGGATGGGACTTGGAGACTCTGCATTGACTATCGGGTGCTGAACAAAATCATTGTCCAGAATAGGTACCCGATCCCATAGATTGATGACCTTCTGGATCAACTCAAGGGGGTGAAATATTTTAGCAAGAACGACTTGAAGTTTGGGTTTCACCAGGTACCAATCGAACCCTCTGATGTGTGGAAGACTGCCTTCAAATCCAAAGAGGGCCTTTTCGAATAGTTGGTCATGCCTTTCGAGTTGACGAATGCCCCTGCAAATTTTATGAGGCTAATGTACGACATATTGTGACCATTCACCAACTCATTTGTAGTGGTGTACTTGGATGACATTCTGATCTTCAACCAGAGTTGGGAAGAGAACCTCCACCATATCTGACAGGTCCTCCAAACACTGCAACAACACAAGTTGTGTGACAATCTATAGAATTTCACTTTTGGCATGACCCGGGTTTAGTATCTGGGATACATTCTTGATGAGCGGGGGGTGCATGTGGATCCAACCAAGACCCAAATTATTTGGTATTTTCTAGTCCCAACCACCCTAATAGAGCTTCGCAATGTTTTGGGTCTTTCCAATTTCTACCGCAGGTTCGTGTTGGGATTCTCTCATATCACTTGGCCCTTGAGTCAAGTCACCAAGGGAGGAGTGAAAGAAAAATTATTTTGGTCTGAATCTCAACATAAGGAATTCAGATATTTGAGGCATCACCTCTGCTCTTCACCAGTTCTCACATTACCAGACTTGCAACAACCACTTGAGATCGAGACATATGCCTCTGACTATGATATTGGGGCAGTCCTTACTCAACATGGGCACCCAATGGCATATCACAGTGAGACACTTTCCAACACAGTCCGAAAGTATCCCACTTATGAAAAAGAGATGTATTCCATTGTGCAGGCTTGTCTACAATGGAAGCATTACATTTTGGGAAAGGAAACAATCATCCACATAGACCACTGACTCCTACAGTTCATACAAACATAAGGGAAGTTGCAGAACAATCACCATCAGAAGTGGTCCACATAACTGCAACAGTTTCATCTGAACATTAAGTACAAGAAAGGAAACACCAATAATTTTGTAGACTGCCTCAGCCGACCACCTATCATGGCGCTAACCATTGTGCTCAACTCTTGTGGGAACGAGACTTCTGATTGGATGCTTCTCTACAAAAGTGATCCAGAATTTGGTCACAAATACAATACAAACAATACACTCTTAGAGGGTAAGCAAGTTCCCAATTTTCACCTCCAGGATGCCCTACTATGTCACTTGGGACACCTTTGTGTTCCTTCAAGTGAGCGTGCCAAGATGATTTGGGAGGCACACTATAGTTGGGTTGTTGGGCATTTTGGGGTCAAGAAAACTGTGACAGTACTGCAAAAGTATTTCTATTAGATAAACCTTCGACAGGATGTCGGGAAGTACATCAAGTTCTGCACTGCTTGCACCATTTCCAAACCAACCATCAAGAAGCAAGGCCTCTATGCTTCGCTGCCTACCGCTAGTCGACCTTGGGAATCCATCTCCATGGATTACATGTCGGGAATTCCTTCTACTAAGCATGGAAATGACTGTGTTTTTGTGGTCGTCGACAAATTCTTGAAGATGTCCATTATGATGGCTTGCAAGAAGAATATCACAACAGAAGCCACTGTTAAACTCTTCTTTGAATGAGTGTGGGTACACTTTAGGATCCCACAGTTTATCATATTAGATCGGGAACATAGGTTCCTCAGTACATTTTGGTCCAGCCTCCGGTCGATGCTAGACACCAAGATCACCAAGTCCAAAACTTTCCATCCACAAACTGATGGCCAGACAGAGGTCGTCAACCAGATGATCGTACACATTTTGTGCATGTACAACTCAAAGAATCCATGCACATAGGATGAGAGCCTCCCCTATGTACAACGCAGATACAACCGAGCTCTCCATAGCTCAACCAGCCACATCCCCTTTCAGGTGGGCTTGTGATTCAAGCCACTATGTCCCATTGACGTAGCCATGCCATTTGCGGCTACTCAGGCAGATTCAACTCATGTCCAGTTTGACGCTGATAAGGCAAACAAATTCATTGAGCACATTCAACACATCCACCAACAGGTTCATGACATCTTGGATAGAGCCAATTCTAAGTACAAGTAGCGACATGATTAACATAGTGTGCCACACAACTTCTAGGTGGGCGAAAAAGTGTGGCTACATTTGCAAAAGGAATGCCTCGATGGACCCCACCGCAAGCTTCACCCGCTGCGATATGGGCCATACACCATCACTAAGGCTATAGGGGACAATGCCTTTGAGCTCAATGTTGGCACAGGGGAAGACCTAGGGTTCAACGCTTCAACAACGCACCAACAAAACCCTAACTACAGGCCCTTTCAGCAACACCTGCAACGCAGATGAAGTCTCACCCGAGGTAGAGGCAGGGGTGGTTGTAGGACTCCAGTGTCTCCAACCTTATATGGGACACAAATATGTGATTACAATACTCTAACAAAGCACTTAGTTGTCAAAATTCTTATTAATTAACCATTATTCACATTGCATATCCAAACACTAATTACAGAGCAATGCAATATTCAATAAGATCCAACACATTCTAGCACTAAGCACATCACAATAGATCAGATCTGGTACTTATTTACATCACCAATCACTAAGATATCGTATCAGATACATCTAGACATACATTACTACACTAAGCATAAATCATATGAACAATAAAACAAACATAATGCACAAAGCAACCATAACACAGGATATACGTGGTTCACCCCCAGCCTCGGGCTACGTCCACCAACTATTATTCTCTTTATTGTCTTCTATCAATCATCTACATGCACAGGGCCACAGGATCCTACTCCGCATAGGACAAGAGATATGTGCGCACTACGCCAGATCCTCCTTCCTCGAGATAGATTACAACACAAAGCCTTTACATAGTCTCTTACAGTCACTTGCACTCAGCCTTATGAAACCTTACACAACATGCACAAAGAATTTACAGCTATCACTTGCACTTAGCACAACATCACACATATGCACATATTGTCTCTTCTTCCATTGCCTAGACATCTATTTATACATTACAAAAGAGTCCTAAGCATGGTTAAACCCATGGGCCAACATCCCATACCCGTTACATAAGCCCAAAACCCAAAAATCCCTAAACAAGGGGCCGAGATTGCGCGATATCTGCTTCGAATTGCGCTCCACCTTTGATAGCCTGTCGAAATCCCAAAAAGGGGTCAAAAGTGACCAAGGATATTCAAAACTTGATCAAGTGCCAACCCTCAGTATTCCACCATTCCTTGGTCTATACCTAGTGTTCAATGTGGACCGCCTTCGACTCTACTTTCCACCTCTACTAGACACATCCGACATGACATAACAACTCACACCAACAGAGTTAAATCCAGACTGCCTGGAACAAGCCAAAATTTATCAGATCATGGATACACAAATCAAGAGCACCTGAAAACAAAGGATACCTTTATATCGATTTGTCAAAGCAGGCCAACTCCTTCACCAGGGAAAGTGGCTCACTAGGGACCAAGTTCAACAGAAGTTTCCTCATCTCATGGAGGAACTCAACACAATGGGGACCATTGCTTCCTAAGGGGGGAGGAATGATCTAGGTGGATATTGGTGGCCAACCGCCTATTCCACTTGGACCCCCACCATTTCTTCTTTTAGTTTTTCAGTTTCTGCACAGTTTACTATTTTTAGCAGTTTTTCGGGTCCTGAACTTCTGGAGCCGTTTTAAGGCCCTAAATGAAGTTTTTTGGGAAAACAAGGAGAAACATGGAAGTTCCTTCAATGTTTTTCACATCAAAAGTGTATTCCTCAGATATATATTTATAACTAGGTATTGAGCGCGTCAAATGAAGATCGTATGCAAAAGTTACATCCCTGGGAAGTTGATGTACCAATTTACCCAAACGGGGCCCATAGTCTTGGCGTTTCATCTCCTAGGGTTAGATCTTTGGATGTTTAGGGTTTTCCATTGTTTCTCAATAGTAAATAGGCCTTTGAGCCTCATTGTAACACAATTCAGAGGCCAATAGCCGCCACATCTCTTCTCAGAGATAAGCTACCAACGCCCTAGCTAGTTTATTTCCATTCTGTCTGTAAGCATATTTCAGTCATTTGTTATCAATGAAATGAAGTTTTATTTCTGCTGCATCTTTGGATTTATGTGCATTTCTATATTTCATTGTGTTCTTGCATAAATCCGAATTAATTCATGATCCAAGAGAGGAGAGAGCTGGAGGAGCAATTTAGTTTCTCATTTGTAAGCCTGAGGACCTGTTTGTAATCAACATTTTTGCCATTAAAGATTCATGACCTTTGTTTATCAGATTGTGTTCTTTGTTTTCCATTTCTCTTGCCATCCTCTTGCTTGAATATATTGCAGGTTTTGAGGATCATAGCCGACATTGATTGATGGATTCATGAAAAACAAAGGATTTGTTGTAGCTTGCCCATTAAATAATTGTTTATTGTTTAAGCAATATTTAATCTATTTGCAGAAAGGATCTTTGTACAATGGATGTTCTTCCTTTTTTCATATTCTCTATTCTTCTACTCATCATTATATATCCCTTTTGTCTGGTATACAGTTTGATTTCCTTTGATTTGTAGGAGGTTATGACTCCATTCCCATTGGAATTCCTTTGCAGATAGTTTGTTGCCCTCTTCCTTTCCTACTTAGTCTTGTTGATCCACTCAAGTATAAACCTGTTTTAAATAATTTATATTCTTATGGGTATTAGGCTTACACCTACAATAATCTAGGTGTGACTTCTAGTTCTAACATTTTTGGTTCCATTGTCGGGGACGAAGTTGAATATATTCCCTGAGATGTACGACATAGATTACTACCAGTTCTTGATGGTGAGAAAGGATTGGTGACAGAATAGACTGCAAGTTTTCACCATGGAAACTGCACACATTTGAAGAACTTGTTGGTGATTCAAATCAAGTTACATGACTCCACTGAGGAACAAGATCAAACAGAAAATGGAAGGAAAACACAGGAAGTCCAAGTATCATGATATTAGTTTCCTTCAAGAGCTCATATTCTTTTTTATCAGTTCTTTCCCGTCCTTTCCTTCATATATCAGGAGAATCATCCTTTGCTTTGTTTACTCTGATGACCATAATCCTACTACTGTATATCCCTCTTTGAAAAAAGAAGATCTACATTCTTCTTACATAGTTGATGTTGACCCTAGTCCTTCATCTGAAACATATGAGAACAATGTTTGTATTCAAATCCTTCCTGAACATGATCATCTTTGTAACCACATGAATTATACCATTGATTCACCACCATCTCTAATCATAGTACCATCTTCTACCACCACTACTGGAATTTGCAATCAATCCATTAAACCTCACTTTCAACCTACTAATGTTTAGCCTTTTGTTTACCTATATATGATGAGTACAATAACTATGATGAGGCTGATTTCCAAAAAATATCAGAAATATCCTTTCACCCAGAAAAATAATTATTTTCAACAGTCTTATGAAAGAATTCAACCCATTTATGACAGTTATGAACTCTATCATAGGGAAAATTGTGACTTAGAGGTAATTCATTTCCCTTATGATTTTCTTCTTTTGAGATTTTGAAAGAAAAATTTGAAGTTGTTTATAGAGAAGAAAGAGTTGAGTTGCAAAATCACACAAGTTTTTTGGAACATAAGGATAACATTATAAGTCAACAACAACCTTTCTATGTTCTTAGTGATCCTATGGTTCTCTATATGGAGAATTTTATTAAGGTTGAAATTCATGATAAGGAAAATAATAAGACTGTTTCCATTTGTTCTGAGAATGATCTTGCATTTGAAAACTTAGAACAAGAAAAATCAGCATTTGAAGAAAATGATACAATGAAGAAAGAAGCTTGTATGTTACTATATACTTGTGAACAGGAAGGAACTATATACATAGGTTGTCCTTTATTTTTTATCTATCAACAAGTGGTATTCACACATATTCTTCAAGATCCTTTTGCATTTATGTTGGAAACATCAAAGAAAGAGACCTTTCTGAGTTACCTAGAATCAATCAGTGGAATTGGTTCTTCAAAGTGGATGAGTTTTCAAATTGGATTTAATTTTCAATTTTAATTGTCATTAAGCAGGGTTATGCAAGGAATTCAATCAATAGACAAGGTCCTTGCATGGTTGTACTGGATTTTTGATGTCACATGTTCAAGCATCTCAGAGATCAGGTTAGAAGTAGGGAAATAAGCTCATCATACAAGCATTTTTCTTTCTTTTAGTTTCTTGGTTTGTAGTAGATCAACCATAATACTCTATATCCAAATGTATAAGGTAGTGGAACTGAAATGTTCTTGGCATCTCACATGGAGAATGCCATCCTCTATGGAGCCAGTGTTAGCACATGAAATGTTTAGAAGTAAAACGTTTTGACCTTAGTCCATGTAAGATTCTTGGTGTCATGATAGTGTTCATCATCATGAAATAAATAGGGGTCAACATTGGTATCCTAAACCCTGGCCATTTTAAATTTTGTTATACCAAAGGAGCAATTTACAGTTTCCTCTTGCAACAATAACCTTATACACTATATTGCTATGTGCTGCAAACTGTGTGCTACAAACTGGCGCTGCAAACTCTCTGTTTTTTGATAGATAAAACCTTCCTCAATTGAGATTCATCTAGGTCCAAGGTTCTAACCTTTCAACTCATATTTTTCTCCTCAAACATGGAAAATCTTGCAAGATTTTCTTAAAAACCTAGTTCAATTCATGTTGCAAACTGGCACTGCAAACTTAACAACTGGCACTGCAAACCCTCTATTTTACACAAAGTTGCTTCAATTCTACATGTCTGCAGCCTCATCCAAGTTGGAGTTTTGTTCTTCTTTTCTCGCCTCCTACTTGCAACATGTTCATCCTCCAACCGTTGTTGTGCATACAATTACAACTTGAGTGATGATTTTGGGTCTTGAGCTAAATTCAACATCTTCATATGATTTCTTCAAGGTTAATTGATGTTTCAAGAGGTTTGTAGCAGGCTCTGGTAGGTTTTTCCCAACTTCTTATGCAAGTTTTAAAGTTTGGAATCATTTTGGAGGTAAACATGCACCTACATGAAAGTTTGCAGTGCGTGCTATCAAAGGCCCTACGAACTGGTATTTTGGAACAGTTTTCAGCAAATTAGTACACATTAGAGTCATGATTTCATCATAACTTTTAAATTCCTATTTGGGTTCTTTTGAAATTGTTTGTGGAAATGAATCATAATATCATGGACTTGTTGACAAAAAACTCTACTTGACCCAATTCATCGTTTGGGAGAAAAGTTGAAATCATCACCCTCTAGATGGACCAATCAAACAAGTACCAAAGGTAACACATGGCAAGACACAGATAACACGTGACCCCTTCGATGGGTGACACATGTCATGTTTTTAATGGGTATATAGGGTGTGAAAAATGTACGAATCCACATGACACGTGGCACTCATGACTTTGAGGGTTCCATGGTGAAATTTTATCCTTTCTCCCGAAGTGGTCAACGCCGAGCTAAGCTTGGTGTAAATCCAATGGCCAAGGTGGATCCCGAAATATCCCTAGATCTATGGCTCATATCACTTCTCAAATCTAGTGTTCAGGGAGTTTTACTCGCTCCACACTCCTTTCCTCCTGGAGTGGGACTTCGCCAAAGTGTTTTACAAGAGACCTTCCTTTTGGTTGATTAGATGGTTGATAGGGATCCCAAAGGGTCCTTAGATTGATTATTTGTGTTTCTTTGCAACTACGACATTCAGGAGTTTATGGTGTTAGTTTCCTGCTTCCTCCCGGAGTAGTAAGTCCTTGGATTACAGGGTTTATTTACACGTGTCCTTAACCATGGATGATTGAGAGGGGTTCTCGACAGACTCCCTATATCCACGACTCATATTAAATTCATAGATTCAACATTCAACATTAGAACACCTCTATTCTCTCGAAGTGGTCAACGCCAGACTGACCACGATGGTGATCCAACAGAAGACACATGGAAGAAGGCAAGGATGACATGTGTCCCAAATCGACTGGTGACACCTGTCAAGATCAAGTTGACCCAAAATATCTATGAATGTATCGAATCAGGATGACACGTGGCTCACCTACTCGGGGTACACGTCACCTTAGGTGATGTCAGCACGCTACGTCACTCTGGCCTTCGACGTTTTGGCGATAAGCTCATTCCTTGCTATCTCAAATATCTCGAAGTGGGACTTCACCAAAGTACTTGATGATGCCCCTTCCCTGGGCTCGATATAACGACTGGGAGGGATCCTGAAAGATCCGAAGATCAATGGTCCATGTCACTTCAAAACTCCATCATTTGGGAGTCTTTGCAGTTGTGAAGTTTTAATATCCTAGAGCTTTGATCTCCCGGAGCTCTGAAGCCAATAAGAACTAGTTCCTTTTGCACTAGCATAGGGTTCCTAGGTCTTTGTCATATGGAATCTCTAAAGAGACTCGCGCTGTTAGTTCAATTCTTAGCCGAGATTTGGTTAGGGTCGCAACACCTCGGAGCTCCAAACTCTCGGAGCTCTGGAGCTAGAAAGTCTTAGCTCCTTTTGGCTTAGTATGGGGTTTCCAACCCTGGGTCATATGGGACCTTATCAAATTCTAGGGGCTACGCTCAGTTCTTTGCCAAGATTTGGTTAAGTTGTGACATCCCGGAGCTCCTAACTCTCGGAGTTCCAAAGCCAATAAGAGCTAGCTTCTTTGGAACTAGCGCAGGGTTTCCAGACCATGGTCATATGGGTCCTCTAAAGAGCTTCATGGGATACACACACTTAGTTCTCGACTGAGAAATTTCTAAGGCCATGATCATGAGCCCTCGGTCACATAGATGAAAGGTTTGGGGAATGTTCCCCCTTGTCTACACTCTAAGAGCGTTATACCTCATGAGCTTACTGGTACCTCAAATGAAATGAGGGGACGCTCCTTATGTTCCTTCCAAAATTTAGAACTTAAAAAGTTATTTAATCACGATAAAGTTTTTCGAGGTTCTGCACAGCTTCGCACTACCTCTCCCGAGGTTAACATACCTTTTCTCAGAAGATCCAAATGTATGGAAGTGTAAATATGCACATATGAAAATTGGGCCTATGGTGAGCAAAATCACAGTTCTCTTCCTTTCATTCGAGCCACTACAAGGGACTCTAATACTTACGTATACAATTCATATTTGAACATATAGGTCCTTGATTTCTGAAATACACGACTAGGTGGAATGAAGAGAGATACATTCGAGTAATCAAATAAACATGCAAATCCTTGAAACATTCACGAAACATTCAACCTTATTTTACTGTCACATTTCAGTTCTACAGAGTATGAAAATACTTATCTATTACAAGATGAAACCTACCGACCTACTGTGGGTGTTCTCCTTTCCACCCAACCATAGGCTCAAAGGAGTTCATTCTTATCACTCTGGCCACCCCTGTGTCAATCCATGATATCACTAGGGAATTTTCGATATCTCTCTCAGAGTTTCTCGCTCCCTGTCATTTCCTTTGTGAGGTTTATCAGATGATTCCTCAACATCAAGCTCCCATTATCCTGTTCGGGTCGTGTTCTCCTATAAATTATCCATTATCCATAACAGTGTAACAATCATCCCACTCTCTTCTTTGGCATATCCTCATTGCACCTTTTCCTCGGTGTCTTGCTAGCTCTCTTCAAAGCCTCACACACATCTCTTCTTCTCAACTATTTGCATGCATCTATCCCCTTGAACAGACATCCTTCTTGGGAAGGTTATTCCTTGTTCTATCATGTTTCTTCTATCAAAAGGAAACTCAGGTCAGCCAAGTCTGCCAGACCATGTGGTACTTCGGGGGATGACATTCTTCAGTCAGACCATGCTTCCATTCATGGGGGCGATTGATGGTTCAACCACCGATTCTTCCTTCATTAAATAATTCCTGTCCTTGGGAATCAAAGGAGGTTTATTATCCTCATCAAAGGGAAATTTGGGGTCATTTGACATAATGAAGCCTTTCCATAGTTTTCCTATTCCTTTCCTCTAGTGATATCATGCCCAGTACTTCAAGGCTTCACCCCCACAGTCAATCATTGGAAATATAACTATAATACGTTTACATTGTTCACATGCCTTAGCATGGTAATTCTAATTAATAATTAATTACAAGCTGGGGGAAACATGGGTGTTACAGCCCTCGGTCAAGAATTGATTGACCTGCTCATGGATTCCATCACATGTGGAATTGTTGTAGTTGAAGGATTCAAGGCATGCATTCAATAAGAGAGCTACATTATAGCAAGAATATTAGGAACACACATAACTTGATAGAGAAGAGATATATTTGGGATGGTTAACCAACGACTTTCGTATTCCTTCTTTAAGAGTATTTGTACATTGGAGATATGGTTGGATTGGTTGTACCCACTCCAACTAATCATTCATTCAGATCCTTTACTTGAATTATACATTTACATCCTTGTACTTACTTACTTTATTACATGTATTCATATATTTTCTTATAGTAATTTCTAATGTATGATGACAATTACAAAGGCCTAAGAAGCCTCCCAACATCACCCCCACACCCAAATCCTTATGGTGGGCCTCGAAATACAAATAACAATTTTATTGCTTCCTTATCTTGTTACTTTAGTTGTCAACCTGGGGCTCGTACAAACTTTAGAGGTGCTATGCAAAGTATATGCAGAGTGCACTAACAACAACCTAGGTCTGAAATTGGTCAAGGGAACTAATCACATGCATGAAATCTAATTACAACCTATGGAGGAAATATTAACTAATTGCATGAATAAAACTTAATCTACTTACATAAATGGAATCATACCAAATTGGAAAGTGACTAATCTATATGCAGGAAAGAAGAGTTAATCTAATTGCATGAAAAACACACTGAGTTGTAAGGATAAATTAAACATGATTGCAAGAAAAGAAAGTAATCTGTTGCATGATAGGAAATGAACCTATTGCATGAAAGAAATGAATCTAATTGCATCTAACATATGTTAACCTCATAAAAAGATATGTAAAAAATGAAATAAACTTCAACGAAAATTTTCCTACATGAAGTTTCTACAGGAACTGTAACAGTACTATGGGAAACTTCTATAGGATGATGAGAAGAGACCTAAAAATCTTTTTAATTCCTTCTAAAATATCGAAAAAATCCAAATTAAGATGCAATAAGTGTGGATGAGGTTTGTAGCCCCGAAAATATGTTTTTGAGCACTCCAATGGACTTAACCACTTCTACAAAAAACCTGTTGAAAATTGAAGTTTACTAATAATATGAACTATAGTTAGAAATTGATGCGTATAACTATCTAATCCTCTAAGAAAAATTAGGAAAATGAAATACAACACACTAACATGGAAAATAAAAAAAGAATACAAACAGGGTCCTTGAGCCCTCTTGAGGGGCCCTACCCAAGAAACACAAAGAAGTTATAAAAAATCTAATGAGATTGAAACAAAAACATCTTTATTAATCAATATTAGTTGTTACATCAGGGAGCAGAGCTCCAAGTCTCAAAAAGCTTCTCAATAAAAACTAGAATGCAATATTCAGATCTTTGATCTTCCTCTCCTTGATCTCTACATTGCAGCCCTATTTATACAAATAGAAATCGACCTATATCCTTGGATCAAGGAGGAAATAGGGGGAAGCACATCCTTCTTCAACATCATCATATTTTCAAGCTTCAGTCTACAAGTAGTGGTTATAAATGCACTAGCATCACATCTTGAGGTAGGTGGCGACAAAGTTCCTTGATTCTCTCCTTGTGTTGGGACATTTCTCTTCTCATTGGGAATTTGACCTGCTTAATTGGTGCTACACACACAGACTTCATCATGGATATTATAAAAAAATGTACCATTACTCATTAAATTCCATCCTCCAAACTATTCATTAGACAACATACAAAACTATCGATAATTACTATTAAACATGGTTAATTAAAGTAGGTTTTTAGATGTATCATGGTCAAAATTGTATCTGTGATTGACCTTTTAGATAGGAAATATTAGGGCCCATCACCTTGTTCATCCCAAACAAGTGTGCAACAACATCCTGGGTTTCTACTCCTACATAAGTGTCCTTATTGTGCATCAACCATGCATACCGGTCTGCATAGGTAAATCAGCTACCACAACCACTAGTTGTATAGGAAGATACACATACACAAGGTTCTACCGTGACCTATTAATCTTTAGCTTCCATATTCAATCTTGTAGGGCCTGTGTAGTTAGTGAGTCTCCAATGCTCGGCTACCCTGCCCAACAATGATCCTCTTGACTCTCTTGTTACACCATCGTGCCTTCGGAGCTATGCTTGGATAATCATGTGCTCATCTTTCCCGCACACAAAACCCTATGGTGGAGCCACATGCTCCGACCAACCTATCATTTCCCTTCTTTCTAGCTTCTGAGGTCACAACCCAAGGAACTATTTTTCAACAATTATACCAGGGGACTCAATCACTTCAATCATTCTAGTGTCATGATTTTGTCCTTTAAGCTCTCATGTGTGTATGTCATATGATGTCTCTTTATTGAATGTATTCTTTTAATGTTCAATCTCTTCTTCTGTTTGGTCCATCTTGGATGCTCTCACTAGATCATGCTCTATGTCAACTATGTTTTATGTTGCTATGCTATTATCAATCATGGCTATGCTTCTTTATGCTTTCAAGTCTCTGGGATTGTAAGGACTCTACATTTTTCATTACATGAAGGAAAACTTTCCATGACTCAATTATAATACTTTGCATGATCGTGACTTGACTAACACAACTAGGACACTATTCAATAGACTCTACTATGAATCTAAAACTCAAGTATACAAAGACTCCTTGCGGGTAGTGGAATTTTATAAAAAATAACTAAATATTGTCGACTGGTTATTGACTGACGTCAAGAAGGAATCGATCTCTTCATTTAGAAACCAACTTACATTACATTTGTGGAGAATACCATCTTCCTTAGAGACTCACTTTTAGCCCCCTCCTTTCATTTAACTCTATTTTTTACTCAATTGAGTCAATTATTTACTTGACTCAAGATGGTTCACTTGACTCAATCAAGTTACTAAACAACATTTCATTTTCAACTTCTATAGAATTGACTATAAAATCTATTGACTCAATTTTTTTTGGGTCAGGCCTGCATAACATAGTTATAAACAAAGAAAGGAATGAAAACACATCACACAACAAACAATGAACAAAGGGGATAATGATATTCTTTATTTCTTAGTCAACAATGGAGAAATGAATTACAAGTCTCAATAAATAACCTCGTGAGATTCCATATTTAAACAAGAAATTCTTAGGCATCTCCAAGGATATGGAAATCCAAATGCTTGAGAAACATCCCTCGTATTGTAATTGTAAGGTGTGTGTTGTCATGTAAAATTCCCACTAGATATCCCTTTATGTTTGTGGCAATTTTTCTGAGTTTAAGGAAGGTTTTCCACTGAGGTATTTCTTCAAATAATGTGTATCCAAACTGTTTTAAGTGCAATCTTAATATTTCTTTGTAGTGAAACAACTCATATTAATTAAGAGGAAATGTCTAATAGTAACCAATACTGAAATATATTACTGCAATTGCAAAAACCAGGAGTAGTTGTTACTTGTTTAATTTAACATTATGAAGGTCATGCATAAATTGTCACATAACTGGCATAAGAAACCTTCCAATGATTGTTTATAAGAACAGTAATCAAATACAATGGGATGCAGTGAAAAGATATAACCTGGAGTAAATAATATATTCTATATGCATTGAATAGACTCCACCCACTAGAGATTCGACCCTCTGAAAGTCACCTTCAGATGGATATATTTGTGCAGTAGCCAATAGAGGGAGAATGCCAATCTTATACACCTAGTATGAGTGTTGGCGCTCATCCAAGCAGAAATATTGATTCCTAGAAATAATTACAAATATCCACAATCATAAATAAGGATAAATGCACCCAACTTAGAGATGAATCTCAATCTTCAATCAACAACAATATTTTTCTATGTATAGACCAAGATATGCACCCAATTTAGAGGTAAGGCACCACCCAATAGAGATTTTGGACCTGCGCTGATATAAATAGTTCCCCACTCCCAAATAGATCATTTAATAAGAAACACGAGTTTCCTAGACAGAGGAAAAAACACCCAGAAGTGATATGGCTCAGTTTTAGTAGTAAACTCATCCCCCAACACTTGAAACTCGATCTGCCAAGAAGTATCACAACCCAACAATGGGTACATTCGCCCAGCTGCAAGGAATCAACCCCAAGATGGTATAAACAATCCTCTAAGTGAAATCCACCATAATGAGGCACATTGTCGAAATATGATTGATTATGAACCCAAGACTAGCTAGGGTGTATCGTTGCAACACTGAAACCAATAGATAAACAAGGGTTTCCAAAAACCCTAGACTTTCTTCTCAAGATCTCTCCAAATCTATTTCTCAATTGAGTGAATGCAAGAATGAGGGCCACCTCCTCATTTCCCCTCCTTTATTTATCAATTGAGTTATTTCCCGCTCACTTTACTTTTATTTTATTTTTAAAGTCACTTTTTCTTGCACACTTTATAATTTTTAAGTGATTTCATTTTCCTAAGACATGTATCTCCCTTTTTCACTTTTTTCCACTTTATAAAGTTATTTCCTAGGAAAATGTTGAGTTCCCTAGGTAAATTTTCTGAATTATCCTACGGGAACCAAGTTAGGCTAGTAGAAAAACTCATTATGACTCCTAGGCCAATGGGGACATTACATGTCACCACCCAACAATCTCCACCTTGACACCAATACCTTTCCCAAAAAATCAATGATCACATTTCATGCAAGCCAAGAGAATCCAAACACCACTGTAACTTCTCTAACAATTACTAGTTGTGTGAACATGTATGTATAGTTTTCTCTAGTATGGAACACTCCACATCTATCAGTAACATATATTACAAAATGATGTCTTGTCCAATGTTGATACTTTGGACTGTTATTCAAATGCACAATGCTTTCACCACCACAGAACACCCTATCTTGTACTTGTCCAAACTTACCCAATAGATCATTTCATTCATGTGAGATGTAACCTGAGGTAGATCTCCTCTTGTCCAAAGATCTTGAATCAATATAACCACATACTAAATCACTTCAACCATTGTAGGTGATACTTGTGCTTCTAGGATACCAAAGCATCCATTTACGTGCTCTTTACTTGGTTTTTCCATGTGTCCATTGATTGCATGTGAAATATTTGAACATTATATTGCAAACATCAACCTTCCTAATGTATTAGCATATGGTACATAAGACATATAATCCTTTTTTTCCTTACTACCAGGACATTAACTTGAAGAAAACTTACAATGGAAAGCTAAAGGGATATTTATCGGTTTCACAAAGTTCATACTGAACCTCATCAATATATTCTCTATAGACTTCTATTGTGACAACCACAACTTACCATATTCCCAATCTCTATGTACTTATATGCCCAATATTTTTTTTTCTACTCCTAGATCCTTCATCTGAAACAACCTGACCAGCTGAACGTTTAACCTCTTGATATCAACCATTCTTTGCTTGTAATAAGCACATAGTCAACATATAACGCCAACATAATAAATATTCCATTGAAAATTTTGAAGTAAACACAATGATCATACTCACTTATAGTAAAATTTTGGCTCACCATGAAGGAACCAAACATATTGTACCATTATTTGGTTACCTTAGACCATATAATCATTCCTCGAGTTTGCAAACAAATCTCCCTTTGCAATCATGAACAACTCATGATTTTTTTCATGTACATATCTCTGCTAATGATGGTTTTTTGGATAGTAGGATCTCACAATATACATCCCTTAACTCCATCACCATAACCAAGAAATATGTACTTCTTTGTTACCTTGATCGAATCCGGCCAAGCCAGCCAAGTGATCCTTCGCTCCTCACCTCCATGTTAATTTCAATGGAACATACTAATCCCTTTTAAAGGCTTCATTACATGTAATCCATTAGTGGTATCAAAGCATATGGTCGCTGTACATTTGCATGTAGAAAAGGAGAGTCTGTTGCAAGGGAATTGAGGGTTTGGCACTCTGTCCATGAGGGGGAAAAATCAATGAGTTAGAAATTCCATGGATATGATTCTCTCGAGGAAGCATATCACATGGGATAAGACATGTATTGGGGTTGGAATCGATGGTATTGTGGGTTCATGAGAGACTGAGGTGGTGAGGCATGGACGAGGACGAGATAACAGAGGGGGTAGAAGTCCCCACATGGTCACAAGGGGTCGAGGCCAAGGAAAAGGAAAAGGAGGTGTTGGCTATGGCGGTGGTTGGAACTCGTTTCATGCCACACACAAATTATCTCCCGGAAGGAGGTGACAACCATGTCATGTGCACCGAGTGCACACCCACAAGTCGATGGACCGACGACTGAGAGAGGGTGCGGTGGTGTTATATGCAATAGTTCGAGGTGGCAAAGTGGATTCGCCTCACTTTGGGGATAGAGATGTGGCTGGTCAGTGATGGATTCAATGAACTAGAGGACACAGAGGAGAAGGTAATCAAGATGTGGGCTATAGAAATTGTGGTCATGATCGTGGTGGTCTTGGAGGATATGATGATGATCAGAATGGCCATTGTGGGCGAAGAAGCCAAAGTTGTAGCCCTAGAGGTCGTAGAAGAGGTTACAAGCAAATCCATAGTCTAAGACATAATCAACAAGAAGGAGTCACTACTAGAGAGAGAGTATGTGACTAGATTAGAGATGCCCACCAGATGGAGAACTAGTGGATTCTAGTGGGATTTGAATCTGAGTGAGCCCGTCAACACTCTACTTCCATTATTGACTTTCCACCATCACCGTTAGATCTAAATCTTCCTCCTTAGGAAAATCGTTCTAACTCATTTAGGCATTTTGTCAAACAATTTACATTCATCCTCCAAGATTCCACACTTGGCATAGCTAGAGTGATTAGAAAAATTGTGAGCAACACACCCACCTTGAGAGAAATACCAGTCAACAATTCTCACATATAATCCTCCCCTGAAGATAAAACCCTAAATTTTCTTTGTCTCTACTTACATAAACACTTCTTTCATGATCACAACCTCTAGCAAATCACAGAGTTTCAACCTCCATGCGGTGGATAGACTCTCTCAAACAAATCTGCAACTTATAGCTCATGAACTTGGAACGACTTGCTACCTCTCACACCCTCCTTATCCTATACTTTGATCCAATGGCCAAGCTTCCTTGCTCATGACCTCTCTCAACTCTCATCTTTCTCTTCACGAATCGACTTTGCTAACCAATGACCATTCACCTTCGACTCTGATACCACATGTTGGGTTTAGGTCTACATAACATATTTATAAATAGAGAAATGAATGAAAACACATCACACAACAAACAATGAACTAAGGGGGAAATGATATCCTTTATTTCTTAGTCAACAGTGGAGAAATGAATTACAAGTCTCAATAAATAACCTCACAAGATTCCATATTTAAATAGGAAATTCTCAAGAGTTTCTAGGGATATGGAAAGCTAAATGATTGAGAAACCTCCCTCGTATTGTAACTACACGGTGTGTGTTGTCACCACCCAAAAAAATTATCCTTCATGTCTCGTTTTATACAATAATACTCTTTTATGAGATCTTGACATCAATATTCATTTACACTAATGACTCTTATTAACAAATATAAGAGAGACCTATATCAACACATGATAAATTCTCTCATACACTTCTACAAAACAATGTGCAAATTCTCCAGAGCTTAAATGACGCTTTTTGTGATTTAAAAAACTCATTTAGTATTTACAACATTAACTCCATTTCCCTTATACTCCATAAAAATTCTCAATGTAAAGAATTATAATTCTAATAATAAAGTGAAGTCGACCAAGAAGCCCATGTACACACTTCTTTTTTGTTGACTGCAACATGGTGCCATGGAGTTAATTGAAGAAAACTCATGTATTCAATCGATCTATGATAAATTTCTTCTTGTTGGATATTTTCAAATTTGGGTAGTCATTCTCCACAAGAAAGTACAATAAAGTACAATAAAGTACAAGAAAGAAGTGTGTACACCATTATAGAAGCCCTAGGAAGAAGTTGAAGACCCAGGAAGAGAAGGCAGCCCTAGAGGAAAAATAATAATAAAATTGAAGACCCAGAAATAAGAACTCGGCCCTAGACTGGCACTCACATCAGTATAAATACAGGACTGGCTCAATTAATTTTGATAGGAAGACATTCCTTCTGCACTGCGCACAAGGCAGTTGCAGCTGAAGTTTTGGCAGTTTCTCCATTTTTGGGTTACTGGTTATCTTGGAGAGTGCGCCACACATGGAGAAGCTCTTGTTTAGTTATTATTGGTAATATTATTGAGATAGGTCTTTGTGATGATAGCATTGGGGAGGATCTTCTCTGTATGGTATTTTGGCTATTGATGGTGATGTACTGGTAATATCTTGGAATGAATTCTTCAAGAGAAAGGTTGTTGGTTTTTCTCCCAAGTTTGGGTTTCCAAGGATAAACTCTTGTGTTCTTGTGTCTATTGTGCATGGTTAATATTTCTAGATCTTGTTATTTTCACTACATTGTTATAGTTGATATTTTCAGTGTATAATTATTCTATGATAGTTGTTGTATGAAAGTGAATATTGTTATTAATCACAAGGAAATAACTATTAGATATGAGAATCATGTAAACACCAACATGGCATTAGAGCTAGTTGAAATATTGCCACTGCATAGTAATAGTTACAGTTACAGTTGCAGTTGTAGTTGTAGTTTCCAGTTACAGTTTAAGTTGAAGTTGCCAGTTACAGTTGTAGTTGCAATTACAATTGTAGTTGTAGTTTCATTTATAGTTGCAGTTGCAGTTGCCAGTTGTCAGTTTACAATTGCGCAAACCTTGAGATTATAACACAAGTTGGATGGTGCTACAAATTTTAGAGGTACACACTTGCATATAGTTTATATCATGAGGGTGTTTGCAGGAGATGTACAATTGGCAAAAGGACATTTGTCCAAGTAGTGACAAAGGGATCCTAGATCTAGTGCATTCAGAGGAATAACACACCCTCCCTAGAAATTAAGACTCCACGTTTTCATATCAAGCTTTATATTTTTTTATATTGCTACATCTTAAATAAATATTGTAATCGGGATAGCAGTCTTTAGAGTTCTATTACTGTTGAGTATCTTTTTCTATCAAATGTTTAGTGACACTTGAATATTGTTATTACAATAATCATTATGTAAATTCTCATTGTTTAGTACTAATGATGCACTTGTTTGCAAGATAGAATTGATCTCCTCTAGGAGATGTTCTTGGTTGTTTTCTTTGTTCCAGGAAGGTTACCACAGAGGAATGATTGGTAGCAACACTGGAAAAGTGTTTTTCATGTTTCCCATTTTTTTATTCTTGTTTCTATTTCCTATTCATAAGAATATTGTTCTTGTCTTCTATTTTCCCTTGTTATTGCTCTTGTTCCAAGAAGGTCACAAGTGGTAGCTCTAAGAGGGAGCTATAGTGACAGTTGTAGGAAGAAACATATTAGATGGTATATAGTTTGAGACATGGAGCATGATATCCATACATGGAGTTGTATAAATGACAGTATACATCCATATACCGAAGGAGAAGAAGACAAAGTTAGAACCTTGCAAAAAGAAGGATACTTTTGTGGGATATAGAGTGTTCCACATGGAGATTGATGAGGAGGAGTAGGTGGCTCCACCAGTGGTAAGGAAGATGGCCCCATATAGTACCAATTCATAGGAATATAGAGTCCATAGGGAGTCAACCCTCAGGATCCAATAGGGAGGAGAAGCCTCCCAGGACAGTTCATTGGAGATCAAAATTCAGAATATGCAAAGGGCACATATGAATCCAAAGATTGTACAAAATCAGAGGGAGTAATTTTTCAGAGGGAGTCTTGCTTCAGAGGGAGCATGCAGAATCCAAGTGATCATGATCTCTAAGAGAGTCAGTTGGCTGATTATTCAAAGGGATTCCCCCCCTCAGGTTCAAGTGGGAGAGAGACATCTCCCAGGACTGACAGACATGTGTCATGAGTTGAGAAGGCCAGAAAAAAGATTTAGAGACAAGAGGATTCTATGAGATGTGATATTTATATAGTGAAAGAGGAGGAATCCAATCAGGAGGACTGGGTATGTATTTTTTCTCAGTCACAGAGGGAGCAACCAATGAGGTATACTGGAAAACATGACTTACTCCAGTGCCAGAGGGGGTTGGCCTCATAGTTCGAGATGGAAGATATTGGCCGGATGTACTATGGGATTAGAGGTGTGATGAGATCATATGAGATCTTCCTCATTCAGGAGATACCGATGAGATTCGATTGATGGACTGCAAGTCCATGACTACACCTATGATGAAAAATATGAAGAAGTTGAGTGATTCTACTTCAAATTCATATTTGGTGGATACCACGAAGTACATACAATAGATTGGATCCTTGATGTACCTAGTTAATGCCACACTAGATATTTTCTTTGCAGTGAGAACCCTGATCTAGAATTTGGTTGAAGACAAGGCAGTTCCAGTGGGTGGCAGCGAAGCATGGTACAATTGGATATGGTTCGTCTCAGGTGATGAAGTGAGGCTTTAAATATATACAGATTCTGATTAAGTAGGAGTGCAATAGAAAAATTGAGCACCTAAGGGTGTTGCTTCAGCTTGGAATTAGTTACAGTTTCCAGAATAAGTTAGAAGAAAAATTCCATAGCACTCAGTACAATAGAGATCGAGTATGTCACAACCAGTGTTGCAAGTCGTGAAGTGGTGCAACTTCTGAATCTTCTTGAATGACTTCATCTGAGACATGGTACAAAAGGGAGAAGTGAAGCTCCAATACTTATCGACATATGAGCAAATTGTAGATATCCTTCCAAAGTGGCTATGTTGATTTGGTTAGGAGGATGATACACAATATTGGCCATCTTGATTTGGCTAGTGATGTTTCAACATCGGGAAACTGTTCTCCCAGATTGGTCATGTATAGGGCTATGCTAGTGCTAATATGTCTAAGGGAGAATGATTCATTCACTCATGGGGCTATGCTAGTAGTGAATGGCCCAAGTATGTTGATAACATTAGACATATGTTCCCCTAAATGTTTCATGCATGGGGCTATGCTAGTGTTGATATGACCAAGGGAGAATGACTCATTCACTCACGGGGCTCTGCTAGTGGTGAATGGCCCTGGTATGTTGATGTTCTCCAGGTTCGGGAAGACATTCTTCCTAGATTGGTCATGCATGGGGCTATGCTAGTGCTAATATGACCAAAGGAGAATGATTCACTCATTGACGGGGATTTACTAGTGGTGAGTGGCCCAGATAAGCATAAGGTAAACATTATCCCAGATTGGTCATGCACGGGGCTATCCTAGTGTTGATATGACCAAGGGTAATGATTCATTCACTCATAGGGCTCTTCTAGTGGTGAATGACCTAGGTGTAGTCCTTCTCCTATCAAGGAGTGGATGGAATCGAGATGATATCACATGCATATTCCGGGATGGAATGCATGTGTGAATATGGCACATCAACATGGATCATGAAGACAACCTTTCTATGACAAAAGAAATCCAAGTATGGATAATGCCTCCCTCATTGAGAGGGAGTGTTGGATATTTTCAACTTTGGGTAGTCATTCTCCACCAAAATGTACAAGAAGACCCATGTACACCATCACATAATCCATAGGAAGAAGTTGAAGACCCGGGAAGAGAAGTCAGCCCCATAGGAAAAATAATAATAAAATTGAAGACCCATAAATAAGAAGTCGGTCCTAGATTGATGCCCAGATCAGTATAATACAGGACTAGATCATTTCATTTTGACAGGAAGACAACTCCTTCTGTAGTATGCACAAGGCAGTTGCAGTTGCAGTTTTGGCAGTTTCACTATTTTTGGGTTACTGGTTATCTTGGAGAGTGCGCCACACTTGGAGAATATCTTGCTTGGTTATTCTTGGTCATATTATTGAAGAGCTAGGTCTTGGTGATGCTAGCCTTGGGGAGGATCTTCTATGTATGGTATTTTGACTATTGATGATGATGTATTGGTAATATCTTGCTCTGAATTCTTCTAGAGAAAGGTTGTTGGGTTTTCTCCCAAGTTTAGGTTTCCCACAATAAACTCTTATGTTCTTATGTCTATTGTGCATGGTTAATATTTCTAGATCTTGTTATTTTCACTGCATTGTTATAGTTGAGATTTTCAATGTATATTTATTTTATGATAATTGTTGCATGAAAGCGAATCTTGTTATTAATCATAAGGCAATAACTATCATATCTAAGAATAATGTAAACACCAACACTTCTCATGTCCATTCTCCTCAGTGAAATTCGAGTGAACTCTTCTTGTATTGTCATATCAAGTAGTAACTGCATTTCCTTAAGTGATGGATGCTTCAACTATGATTTCAAATCCCAAACAACTGTCTTTAATTCTGCAATTTCCTGCTCCTTTTTTGCAGAGTTTACAATAAATGGGGCCTCCCTTATCTTATCTTTCTTCCAATTGTTCTCTCAATGACACATTAGAATATATTAGGTTTTGAATCGCATTTCCCATTGTCAACATTTACCTTCTTCCTGTCTCGATAACGTTGTAATGAATAATACCTCCGAATAGGTAAATGACCATGATCTCTATCATGGAAGTTGGTTGGGGACCTGTGGTGTCTATCTTAAGGTGAAACATAGTAATCATGTCCTCATTGAGGCACTAGAGAGTAAGATCATGAACAATGTCCATATCTATAAGATGTGGAATAGTGTTGAAAAGACCATGACCTTGATCGAGAGTGAGCATAAAAGGGTGATTGGAACTGTCTGTATCCTTGGGGATTCCTAGCTCTGGTTCTCACTCTCATTTCATCAAAAAATTTCCTATTGTATTCAACAATAACAACAATGATCTCATGCCCACTATAAGGTAGATAGAGAGGTAGTGGGGGGGCCCAGAGGGCCCATAGTGATAATAGTGGAGGTCATTCAATGTAAGGTGGACTAGGTCCACTATATTATTAAATAAGGCCCACTATGGTAGTTAGATATAATAAATGGGTAATTAGATATAATAAATGTAAGAGGACTTCTTAGAAGGTTCTACTTCTAGAAGATTCCTCCTCTAGAATGTTCTTAGGTGATGGTAGCACTATATAAAGGGGTTCAAGAAATGTAATGAGACATGAAGAGAAGTATTGTATTTCGAGCGAAATCTCAATAGGAGGATGCCCCCTCGAAGAGGCAAGTGAACATGAGAGGATCCCTTCCATAATAGGATTCATTGTATGGTGTTGCCCCACCTCAAGGGTTTCTATAATAAAGTTGTGATTTTCTATATTGTTATTCTATATCTGTTGTGGTGATTTTGTATTTAGTCTTTGGTTCTTAACAAGTGGTATCAGATCACTTTCCTTGGGCAAACATTGTGGGCACATATTTTTTATTTTTACAGATTTTTTTTCGGAGAAGAAAAAAGAGGGCCGCGACATTCTAGAAGTTTTCAGTATATTTCTATGAAAAATTTGTAGAAAAGGGTTGTATATCTGAGTTCCTCTCATAAAAACACCCAAGTTAAAAAAAAATCATCTGAAACGGAGTCCAGGAAGTCAAGATATTGAAGTTTTAAAATCTGCAAATTTTCAGGGTTTTTTTCGGCGAACGGCGACGTGATTTTTTTGTTTGTTTTTGAAGAATTTGGAGGCCTAATTTTCCCAAGAAAGTTACAGATCTGAGTTCCTCTCACAATTTCACCCAATTTAAAAAAAAAAACAGCCGAAACGGAGTCCGGGAAGTGAAGTTATGAGCATTTTAACTTCAACTGTTTTTTAGGGTTTTTCCAGAAAAAACCACGATTTTCTGCCGAAACTTATTAGGTCTATTTTTTGGGTTTTTTCGTGACGGCTGCAGGATGAAAGAGTTCATAGGGTGCTCAGATGGTTATTTCCTCTCAAACCCTGAAAGAAATTCGTGAATCATTCAAAGCCCAATTGTTTCATACATTGGATGACAGATTGGATGCATTTGTACATGGCCTCACAGACAACCTCACACATGGCCTCACAGACAGCCTCACAGATGGACTCAATGATAGTTTTCATAGTATTCAAGATTCATTGAATAACATGCAGTAGATATTTCTTATGGAGGGCCTCGGGGATGAATATAATCAAGAAATATATGCTTGGTATGATTTTGAGGCAGATTGTGATGATTGGTATATGGATAGTTGTCATTTCTGGGATGACAACCACTTTCATATTTTAT
>ML780312.1:457205-467922 GCA_009831015.1 Picea engelmannii | reverse complement strand
TATAATAAATGTAAGAGGACTTCTTAGAAGGTTCTACTTCTAGAAGATTCCTCCTCTAGAATGTTCTTAGGTGATGGTAGCACTATATAAAGGGGTTCAAGAAATGTAATGAGACATGAAGAGAAGTATTGTATTTGGAGCGAAAGCTCAATAGGAGGATGCCCCCTCGAAGAGGCAAGTGAACAGGAGAGGATCCCTTCCATAATACGATCCATTGTATGGTGTTTCCCTACCTCAAGGGTTTCTATAATAAAGTTGTGATTTTCTATATTGTTCTTCTATATCTGTTGTGGTGCTTTTGTATTCAGTCTTTGGTTCTTAACACCCACCAATATACTAGTTATCCATATGATATTGATCTTCTGCAACACCTTGAGGATCCGTAAACTTCACAAAACCAAAACCATGAGGCTCCCTTGCTTCTATAGTCATTGTGATTGGCACTTAAATACATGAATGAAACTTCATATGCTTCACTTGAGTTGAAAATGCATGAAGTTTGAACTATTGTGGCTCAACTTTGCTCCAATTTATATCTTCTTACTAAGTATACACCACTTCTGTTGCTTGACATATGTTTGACAAATAATGACTTAATTTTGATGTCAATTATCTTAAGTCTTCAAACATAAGACAATTCTTCTCTTGAATATCAACTCTACACTCTTGAAGAAACCAACATGTTAGGAAACAATGTTTTTTTGCCTCTCTTTGCTCTTTACGCCAAGATTCTTCCTGATTATTTCATTTGCAAGCTTCTTTGTTTCCATGAGAGATCAACAAAAATTGTAACAAAATTCTTTCACACAATATCGATGATCGTTTGAAACTTCAAAATAATGCAACCTTTTGTTTATTCATCCATGAACAAATCTTCTAGCTTGTCTCGGTCCAAGTCATATGGCAACGGAACCAAAATGTTGTAGTCCATGGATTCAAGGCATGCATTCAAGAAGAGAGATACATTATATCAAGAATATTAGGAACACACACATAACTCAAGAGAGAAGAGATATATTTGTATTCCTTCTTCAAGAGTATTTATACATTAGAGAGATGGTTGGAGTGGTTGTACCCGCTCCAACTAATCATGTGTTAATATCCTTTAATTGACTTATAGGTTTACATTCTTGTACTTAATTACTTTATTACATTTATTAATATATTCTCTTATACTAATGTCTAATGTATGATGACAATTATAAGGGCCTAAGAAGCCTCCCAACAGGGCCCTACTCATCCCCATTACAAAAGTAGTTGCTCTCAAATTCTCTATCCTAGAAAACATCCATGGATACACCTTCGAGTGTTGGCTCATCCCCAAATACACTTTCCTAAGCATGCAATGAACTACCCCCGACCTCTCTAAATGAAAAGTCACCCCTAATAAATCGATTTGTGAAGAAGCCAAAGACCCCTACTTTGCCTATCTTGACGTTAGAAATTAGACATAAGGTACTCATTCTCATAGAATGAGCTCTAACTGGGATGTTATTTTTTTTTAGTATCAATTGGATTGGGGGAATTAGTAATTGAGAAAAATCTCAACCGCATGAACCAGGGTTAATTTTCCAGTCTGCCACTAATACTCCCAATTTTTACACGCAAAGCCCACAATCACGTGTTGGATTTTAATAAGAGGGATTTGAATCGACATGGGCAACAAAAACACCATAAATCCAAACCACTTGGGTTACCCCCTGAATAGATAATCTAATTGGGATGCTCACTTAAATGTGGCTCAATCCTATTTCAATTAATAAGTGGATCTCAAAATAATTATCTTGTAAGATACAAGGAAAACTCTCACTCTTTTCTTGTGGGAGAGGTTCTAAACCAGAATATTTAATCTTTGAAGACAAACGAAGACAAAGATCTAATCTTCCAATCTAAACCATATTTCATGGGTTCTCAAGGATTATACCTCAATGAATGGACCATAGACTTTAAACCATCTAAGGAAATTTCTTCGGTTTTTGTTGGGTTTATCTCCCTCTTCCATCAATGATTTTCCCTTCAAATGTAATTTGTGCCAGGTCTACGAACCTTTTTCATGGTATAGCTCAAGAGTTAAGCCTAGTGATATAGCTCAAGTAGTTGATTGTTTTAAGCTTCATGTAGGAGGTCTCAAGGTAATTTCCTTGGGTTAAATACTTATGTTGTGTACCTCACTCTATGCCCCTACCAATTCAAACATTGTATTCAGTGCTAATGGTTTTACACTGGGTACCATCTAGGAAATGAGGGAAAGTACCTAGAGGTTTCCCATGAGGTTTTTCTTGGAAACAACACACACACACACACACACACACACACACAGACACACACACACACACACACACAGACACACACACACACACACAAACAACCTTTTTTAGAATAAAAGTATCTATACTCTTTACTAAATTAATAACCAGGGATACATCTAATCAATTATGATAATTAGAGAGCATACGTTAGGGAGAAACATATAAACTAGTTATAAGTATATGTAGCCCATTACATATTAACAAAATAACTAGAGTCTTGTGTATCCCATTACATTTATAATAACATCCAAAAATAAAGATTGGGTTGGATAAAAGGGGAGATCAACCTCCACTTTTTCTTCCTTTCCTTTTTTGAACCACCATCTAGATTTCTATTGAAATGTGTGTTATGGGTGTGTCCCACCATTTGTAGAGTAAAGTGAGGAGGATCAAGTGTGAATAATTGTGGAAGATCCTTTGGAAAGTCACATCCTTGGAGCCCAATTCCTGCCTCGTTTTCCAAACACCAAAAGAGATAGATAGAGATATAATATGAAGGCTTTATAGTGGACCAACAATTTCCGTAGAATCGTTTAAGTTCTCAACAAATTTATTAACCTTTGGAGAGGAGGAAGCTTAAATGCTTGCATCAACTACTAGATTCAAGGTTGGAGAAGTAGCCATTCCAACATCCTTCAAAGTTTTTAGTCTCACCTAATGGATGTCAATATTATAGTTCCTCAACCAAAAGGGTTGTTTGATCTTTCCAAATTTCCCTAAACCTGCCTTCTTCCTTTCCTTAGGGTAATTTTCAATTTTATACCTTATGGCCAAGCTCAAAACACAACATACAACCTACATTTAAAAGCTATATTCTCATAACCTACTTATAAAATCTGTATTCTCATAGTCAATATTTAGAGTTCACATTAAGTCCCTATAACCCAACACGATCTAGTCAATAAGGTGTGTACTTGGATCGATAAATATGCACAATCATCGCCGACAGGCCACCTGAAGGGCCACATCCGGCCAAACACAAAGCATTACGCCTAACGCTGGTGGACCTAGAGAGTTGAACCCACGACCTCGTGACAAAGGGCCAAAGTCATGGCAGCGGGGGGATCCAGCCAATTGGGCTACCCAACGAGGCTAGATTCTCATCTATGTTGAGATAAAGAGTTATCAAATTACCCAATGCATTCCCAATCACTTCACAGGAGTGTAAATTCCATAATTCTAGGGGAAATATAAAAAACACACCCATATAGGTCCCTCATCAAAGTTGTAGTTTCGAGGTCTAATATTGGATGCATAGATTCATAAAAATACCAACACTACCCCATAACAAAGCCCCTTGTACATTAACAAGATCATGATGTTTCCCATCTTTGAATTCTAGGGGAAAAAAACTTTTTTTTATCAAATGGGTTTGTTTTAACCGAATCCACTAGCATAGGTCCCCAAGCCATCTTTATATATCCAATCAATTGTTTTAGTGATGACCAAAATCCATGAAATATACACATCAAACCATAGTCAGAGAAAAAATGTTTCAAATCCCCACTGTCACGAGATCGATATTGATGACAAGGTCCTCCATTACTATCTACTTCATACAAATTCTTTGATTCTCTGCAATACTTCGGTTGTTCGATCCCACAGGTAATCTCTGGAGGTCCATATGACCAGCGCTTGGTGATTCATAGGATGCGAAAATTTTAGAAGAAATACAAGAGGGGAAGCCATTACTAATATATAAATTTTATTCTCTGAAAAACAAAGTGGGTATTGCTTCTTCAAGACTGATATACTGAATAATATCTCCTAGAAACTCTAGAAAGCAGAAGGATGGACGATCGATCACTAAAACTATAAGTGAACAGAGGGGATTTACAGAGGAAGAGTGATAAAAGTAGGAGAACCTAGAAGTATTTTAATGATGGGAAGGTTTTGATTATATAGAAAGACAAAGTACTATATAAACTTAACATGTATACCATAAAAAAAAAGGTTTGAAATTTTTAAATTTACCCATAATAGACAATGATTGAGCAATGCCAAGGTGAATCAACCGAAAGACCTAAACCCCATCAGGAAAGGACCAAGCAGATAAATCCAATTAGGGCTCAACACAAAGTTTGAGTTAGGTCATTTGTTTAGATCTAAACTACCAAAGCTTCTTCATCTGGAAATTAAAGGTAGGTTTGTGACAAAGCCACATTTGTTTAGATCTAAAGTACCAAAGATTCTTCATATGGAAATTAAAGGTAGGTTTGTGACAAAGCCACATGTTTACATCAATTAATTTGTAGGGATCAACCTTGTTCCATTTCAAGTCATTCCACTATATTTCAAAAGATTGCAAGCCTGAATTTTAAAAGTCATGATATTTTCTTTCATTCAATCAAAACCAATGTATTTGGGTTTACCCATTACTACAATTTATCTTTTATGTCTTATTAAAACACATTGATTCAAGTTTTGCATCAAATATGTCCCTAATAGTAGGGATGCCTTTTCTGAAAATTCTTAAAGATAAGAACTATGTTGATTTGGCTACTGACTTTTCCTTCATGCAACAAAACAAGAGATCACTACAAGGAATGACAATGAAAAGACCTACTAAATCTAAGAGTTTGGCCTTCTCAACTAAAATGGAGCTTAAACGCTTCTTTAGCCTTTCAAATACTCAAAGAAACACCAATGTATTTCACCTTCACATATATCAAATACTCAAAGCAACACCAATGTCTTTCACCTTCACATACATCATAGTAACAATAAGAATTCATAAGTTGAGATTGATCCAAGAGTTCTTGTAACACCCTCCTATGTTATTAAAACTAAAAATGCATCAAAATCAAATGAAGTTCATTCTTTTTTCATGTTTTTCTAGTTGTGCACCATAAGTCCAACACGATTAAAACATCTCAATTGATAAAGTTAGTTACAAGATCTATTATTTGGCAAGGGAAAAGCTTAGATAGTAAGGTGTTATTTATTATTCTAACACTTAGTTTACATGGTAAATATTAATTAGGCTATAAATTTCTATCACTAGTAAGGGAAAACAACCAGATCATAAACACATCATTCACACTTCCACGATTGAAGCAAAGATAAAAAAAATGTTGGTAAAATCAATTAATTTATATAATCTAGACTAGGAGTTCCCAACCATAAGGTTATAATAGGAAGATTAAAATCCATAGAGACTAGAATCTCTCTTATATATGTAAACTACTTATAACTATTAATAAACATCTAGGTTTACATCTCACACAATTAATACAACATAAATAATGCAACATATATCTTGTGTTGAGAAGAATGTCTCTCTTTTCCGAATGGGTACTTACATTACATTATGACTAGGCAAATACTTACTTATGATTAGTTCAATACATGTTTTTTATCGAAGCTTTTTATCAAACCAATAATTTGGACAAAAGTTTTATAGTTGCACATCATTCTTGCCATGAAAACATTTTATTTTCTATTTTATCAAGCAATAATGGCAACATTTCAACACTTAAGTTAATCTACAACCACTTAAGTCACTTTAAATCATATTAAATCAAATTGTAAACCTTACCCAAATTACGACTTACACTGCCAATTTCATTTTATTAACTTTGTAATTGCTTACAAATTGTCTTACACCTTACTTATTAAATCAAATTGTAAACCTTACCTAAATTACGACTTACACTGCCAATTTCATTTTATTAACTTTGTAATTGCTTACAAATTGTCTTACACCTTACTTATTGCTTACCCTAATCTAATTGCAATTAAAAAAATTAATACTATAACTTTTTTTTATATCCAATGTTCAATTACTAACCCATATATCTCAATATGAGTTAAGGTGTCACTCTTTAATTCAAATTGTAGCACACATGAGAATATTATTGAGTTTATCAACTACAATATATTACTTTCTAAAGAATGTTTTCATTGATGTTTATAAGTCTACAGTAAGCCTTAACAAAGGGTGTTAAAACACAAAACATATATGATATAATAAAGTCATAGTTTATAAGAGACTTAGGTCAATTGAGTGTTAATTAATGTTTAGGTTATAATTAGGTTTTAGGGGACATGAGTTCCATTAAAGAGACTCATTACTATTGAGTTTGATGATGTAAATATTATATTGAATATCATTTTCAAGTCCATCTATTGTAGTGATTCACCTTACCTAGGGTTTTGTGCATGCTTTATTGTTCTATCCAGTAACCTAAGGTTTCACGGTTCATTCATTACTGAATCATTCATTGCATGCCATTGTTGTTCATTGCTAATTGCAACATTTATTAATTAGAGTTTGATTTGAAAGTTATAACTAGAGGAGGGGAATTCATGTGTAAGACATGGTTGGAATAGAGGGAGTCTCCTTCCAAGCACTTAGTTGAATATTTTTTTTTGGAAGGATTGAAAGAAGGACAAGTCCAAGTTAAGGTTTTGGGTTAATTTGATGGCTAGAATTATTTTGGTTGGTGTATTCTTTAAATAAGTGCAATTTTGCTCCAATAAGAAGACATCAAAGTTGCGGTTTTACCCTCTTATCTCTTGTTGTAAACATTGTTCATTTAATGGATATTATTGTTGTCATTTCTACATGTGAAAAGATGTCACTATCCCATTTCTTGTACATGATTCCATGTTATACTGGATCTTTTGTAAGTGTCGTGAGATGCTTCTTTGGAAGAGCTTTGAAATTCAAAAATAATAAATGTATTAAATATCAGTAAGTGTAGACTTTATATTTAAGTCATTATTTAAGAAGGTGGAATTGATCACTCTTGTACTAAGATAGATTTTAAAATAAATAATTATCTACTTTATTAATATTCAGTGAAAATATGACTAAAAATTTAAAAGAATTGTTGGAATTGTATACATTAGTTGTTGAGATTGTATAATCTAGGTGAATTAAGAGTTTTTCAAGGTGCTGGAACCATTTATACATTCAAAACTACAATTTAAATAATGAAAATTTACAATTTCACCAACAATTACATTATCAAATTCTAATAATAATTACCCAAACAAATCCAAAAAATCTAATATTTAAACTTGTCCAATTATTAAAATTACCAACTATTCTTACCTATACCCAAATTGATCATAATTACTATGTATTAACTTCTCTTCTTACCATACCATACCATGCCATGCTTCAAATTTTATTTAAGGTGTCTTAGTTTTAGGTTCAACTGTTGAATTAAATATGATCTATTATGTATTGACTTCTCATCTTACCATGCCATGGTTCAAGGTTTATTTAGCTTGTCTTGGTTTTAGGATCAAATATTGAATTAAATATGATCTAAACGTATTGTATGGTTAGTTTGCCCAAGTTTCCAATTATTGTATGGTTAGTTTGCCCAAGTTTCCAATTAACAATCAAAGTTAAGGATGCTTTATGGCTTTTATTCCAAGTTTCCAATTAACAATCAAAGTTAAAGATGTTTTATGTCTTTTCTTCCAAGTTTCCAATTAACAAATCAAAGTTAATGATGCTTCATGGATTTTACTCTAATTATTTATGAATTAATTTTTTCTTTTAGTGAGTTAAAGTAGATTGATGATAATTTATTAATTAATTTGACTATTTATTTATAAATAAAGTGTTATATATAATATCTATTATCTATTTTATGTGTTAGTAGTTTATAAAGATTTAATGATTAAACATTTATTAATTAATCAATTAAAATAAAAGATGAATTATAACGTTGCTTAACAACAATAAGTAATAAGATAATTAATTAATAATTAAGAAACAAAAAACATTATTATAATTCTTTATTCTCATTTAACTAATAATGATGGTAAATATTTATTTTCTATTATCGACATATTAAAAATGAAATACTAATTTTACCATATGATGTATATAAAATTAGAAAAACACATTTATAATTAGTGAATTATAACTTATTTATTTATTATTAAGTAATGTACATAATAAACCTATATTCTAAACCACAATACCATTAATAAACCCATCTTCTTTACTAAATGACCAAACTTACTTCATGTTTTCAATCGTGAGCAAACTGTCATGTCTATCCTTATTACCAAACATTACCCAAATCAAACTTGCATTTATAATTTTGTCATCCACTAAGAATATAATCCAATCTTAATTCCTTATAAGTTGTCTTAATGGAGAGAATTTATTTGTGACTTATTTTGGCAAGGGTTTTTTCTCTAGTTTTCATCACTCATGCCTAGAGCCCTCAATCAAGAAGTCACTGGCCTGCTCATGGATTCCATCATATGTGGGTCCTACTCATCCCCACTACAGAAGTGGTTGCTCTCAAATTCTCTTCCCTAGACGACATCCATGACAACACCTTCAAGTGTTGGCTCATCCACAAATATGCTTGCCTTGGCACATGATGAACTACCCACGAACTCTATTAATGCGAAGTTGCCCCCAATAAATCGATTTGTGAATAAGACAAATACCTCTACTTTTCCTATCTTGACCTTAGAACCTAAACATAAGGTACTCATTCTCATAGAATGAGCTCTAATTGGGATGTTCACTTGAATGTAAACCAATCATATTTCAATCAATAAGTGGATCTCGAAATATTGATATTTTAAGATACAAGGACAACTCTCACTCTTTTCTTGTGGGAGAGGCTTTTTTGTTTTCATGTTCTAGTCAAAAGAAGATAGAGATCGAATCTAAACCACATTTCATGGGTTCTTGATGATTATACCTCAATGAATGGACCATAGACTTTAAATCATCTAAGGAAATTTCTTCAGTTTTGTTTTTGGTTCATCTCCCTTAGCCATCAATGGTTTTCCCTTCAAATGTAATTTGTTTCATGTCTACAAACATTTTTCATTATATTGCCTACAATTTTCCCCTCCTCCAGATTCAAATATTCAACAATCCTCTTACACTCATCATAGAAAAATTGAACACCGCACTTTGGACATTCAAAATCAATTTAGGACTATGTTCCAAAATGAAAAAAAATGAAAAAACAACTTGCCTAATCAATAAACACAAGAACTTTTAAGGATGACCCCTCCAGTGCCATTAATTCTAAGTTCTAGGATATCTAGCATCCTTTAAAACTATGGATAAAATAATAGAGGAGTGAAGTGGAGTGTTGTGCCAATACTTGAAGAAACCCAATCAACTTTTAAAGATGACCCCTCCAGTGCCATTAATTCTAAGTTCTAAGATATCTAACATCCTTTGAAATTGTGGATGAAAGAATAGAGTAGTAGGGGTATTGTGCTAATCCTTGAAGAAACACAACCAAAAGAAGAAGAACAATAGGAAACCAAGTTGTGGTTCTTCGAGAAACAAGAAAAGAACCCCAACCACTTGAAGCATAACATAAAAAAAAACTAAACTAATATAGAAACTGGGATAGTAGTGGAGAAAGAGGATTAACAAGGAAACAAAAATGGATTAGTTAGTCATTACTATGTAAAGTAGAAAAATCCAACTCGATTGCAACTCACCTCTACTTACTTGGGGAAGGAAATCCAACTGAAAGCATCGAAAAAATGAAGTACCGAGGGATATAAATCTAGGTATCTAAATTGCTCTTAAGTGATAAGGAAATTGTTAGTAAAAGGCTTCCTTGGAGCCTTCTTCAAACTCCAAAATGGGATAGAGGCACTCCTAAAATTTTAAACTTGTTATGTTTTTTCCAATTATTATGTAACCAGTGTGTGCATATTTATTCATGTCTTACTGGAAAGGAAAGAAAGTCAATGAGGAAAAGTGATTGTAATGGTTATGATCAACCCCTCCTTGTAGGGGAATTGATTATATATGATGAATTTTCTATGCTCTTTGTACTTTTATATGGTACAAATAATTTCTCTACTTGTTAATTAAAAAATCCAATTAATTAAAAAATTTAAACAATGTTAAAGAAAAAAAATTAAATTAAAAAATCCAAACAATGTTAAAGAAAAAAAAAAAAAATCCAATTACTGACCGAATTATATTATGTTGATTTTATTTCTACCCAATCTCTAAATAAAACTTAATTTATCAGTAATTGTTGGTCCCCGGTTTTGACTATATTCTATGCCCATACTACATACCATTGACCTCCAACTCTATGCCAGTACCACCCTTTTTGACCTCCTTTGGATATAATCAACACCCTTTTACCACTCAAAAGGGTCGCCTAAGGTATCTTTGAAATTCAAGTTATTATTATGCATTTTTAATACTTTAATTTGATAAATGGACTAATATCACTTGGGTAGGTACCATTGCTGTTCTTGGCGCAGGGTTCCGGTACCAGGTACCAACTCACACCATAGTGGTACCAGTGGAGCAGTTCAAAATCGATACATCATGGCAAGCGTTATGGTTCGAAGGAGAAGATAGAAGAGCCACAGGCCAGCTGGAGCCGTTGCACAGAGCGCTCGAGAGTGTGATGATTACCTTGGGTCGAGATGCT